>JAOWBL010069381.1:5301-20311 GCA_028564865.1 Zenarchopterus dispar
TTGGCCTAGCAGCTGTTTTTTTCTCTTTTTTTATGGATTGTGCAGTTATGTTTCATGCCTAATTGCAAATGTGGATTAATTGTGTCAGTGATCTTTTGAGGCTCATTGAAAAAATGCTTAATTTCTTGGGAAATTAAAAGCAGCTGTCTCATCTAAGATACCTTCATGTCTTTATTATGTGATAGATCAAATAATAATCAGCATGAGCAGTTATTTTTATTGTACAGGGATGTTCTAAAATGTCCTGAACAGCTGTGTTGGTACAAAAACTGATCAGAAATGACTGTCTCCCCTTAATTACTATCACAGATAAGTGCCAGATGTTAATTTAAGTTTCTCTCCATAAATGAGCGTCACTGGTATCTGGTTTTGTATGAAGAGGCACCTCACACTACTTTCATGCATATTTTTGGCTCCTTTTACCCTCAGGACTCTGGGATATAGTTGTCCATTTTTTATCTTGATAAAATGCCTTAAAAACGTTTTACCTTCCCTTGCTCGGTCTCATTGCCACAGCCCCGCTCAAAGGCAGGACAAAAAACGCCATGAACAAAAGCCAACTCCACAGCAAACCAGGCCTCTGGTACTTCCTGAGGCGGACTTCTCATGCAAGATGACCGATAGGAAGTACATGACAAATAGATTTCACCTGGGACAGATTTAAGGTTCAGCCATCAGTAACTCGGGCCTCTCTCATTTTCACTTTCTTCCAGTTGTGGTTTGGTTGGTTTGCCTTTATGATAAATGTTTTTTTTATTTTAAATGTCATCTGTGGCTTCCTCCTTTTGTCCTGCCGTGGATCTGTGTGTTATGTTATTTGTCATGAAGCTGTCAGATGTTTGGTATCTTAGTTGAGAGTTAGTTAGTTTATTGCATATTGGTGTGAGAGTGGGGGTACGTGGGTAGAGTGACATATCCAGGAGACCCTGAGGGTAACTGCAGATCCTTGGGCTTTTTCAGACTCCTTGGGCTACAGTGAGTAAATAATCCGTATTCGTATCGTGTGAAGACAAGGGTTGAGCTTATGAGGTTATTCTGTGTTAGTTTAGGTTGGGGAGGGGGGCTTCACTCAGTTGTGCTGCCTTTGCTGATTTTTGTGTGGACACTCTGGATATTTTTGTAGTACTTGAATTCTGACTTTGATTTGGAAAATTGTGATGCCCTCTCTTGTGGATGAATTTATTCAGACTCCTGAAAAAAATTCAAATCGATTTACATAAGAGCAGTTAGTAGCAGAACTCTTGAAAATTCAATTTCAGCTACAGGGCTGAAAGACGACTGAGGTACTTTGTGTCTGCAATACTAAGGTGTTTTGAAGGCTAACTTATGGGTAGCTGGAATTTTGCCTGGTCCTACAGCAGTTACAAAAATAGATCCGTTAACTTTTGATCAACAGAACACTAATGACGCAGTATGAGGCACTTGGACAACCAAAAAACTTGGAAACTGAGGTACTGACACAAAAATCAGAACAAACGAAATTAGAATCAGAGCAGAAACTGAACTTGATTCAGGAAGAGTAAATTGTCTTCTAGATGTCTCGGCAAAAACAAGGTTTTGATATTTCTGTTAATCTGAAACTGCTCCCAAAATTCAATGTGAAATATCCAGATACTTTCTTGTTTATGTTTGACTCGAGAGAGTGGTTGGGTGGGGGGGAAACTCTGCTGCTGCAGTGATTTTTACTGCTAAATAATCACAGGGGGTTTTTACAGTCTGAACATCAGAACGAGTGTCGGGTCTATAAAACCGTAAAGGATGCAGAGTTAAAACCCTACAAATTAGTTCCTGGGGTTTATAGACAAGGTTTCTGGAATTGGAAAAAATCTGAAAAACAAAAACATGGAATTCATAAGGGACTTGGTCACACAGTTTGGTCATTGGTGTTCTGTGTCAGATGTAACTTTATTTGAAGATTTGTGCCTCTTGTTTTAGCACAGCCTCACATGTGGGAATTTACAAACAACAAAGTTATATAAAACTTTTTACACTAAAATGCAGGTAATACCTCAGGTGATTTTTTTTTTCTTTTTGTCCGCTGCAGAGGTTCACATCACAGTCTGACACCTCCAGAGGTCTCAAAACTCATCATCACTGGCTCTTTCAGGCCCACAACTTCCCCTCTTCGTCACCAACCAACCTGTATTACCATAAAATAGCTTTGGTTGGTTGTTGTGGTGCTTTTTTCCACCAATAAGAAAAGGATTGTGATGGTTTTTTTTTCTTTTTCTTTCTGAAGATAGCCTATTTTTAGTGTTTCCTCCTGCACCAAAAACGCCCCATATGTGATGGTAGTAGGTAAAGGTGTAACTCTGGTTTTTCTTGGCCCTGTCGATGTGACTTGAGAAGTGGTATGTAGTTTGAAGTCTTTACTTTTGACACAAGTTGAAAGGGACCCTTAGCGAGGCTGCATCTCAGTTCTCCGTCATCACGAATCAACCATGTGATTCATACACGTTTGTCCACCATTGACTCCAAAGGGTTAAACATCACGTTACCACTTTCCACTTTATATGTAGCAGTACATGTTGGTTCAGGTTGCTAAATGCCACTTTATGTAGTAATATCAGTTCTGACAACATGGCGGCAGCATATCGCAGGAAAGTCATGAGATCAATCACCAACCATCTAACTTCGGGGTCAAATCTCATGAGGAACTAAGGTTAGTTGCAGTTCTTCGACTGACCACTAGAGGCTGTAAAAGCGGGTGAATCTTTATTGACTTCTACCTTAAAATATACAACTTTAGATCAGAAATAAACATATTTACAGCCTGGTTCAAAAAACCCTTTTGGTCTCAGTCCTTTGATTTCACACTCATGACAACTCTGAGGGGGTGAACTTTTTTGTACCACACCGGGAGAGTTTATATACTCACTTTGCATATATGAAAAAAAAATGCATTTGCACAACAGCAGAACGAAAACTATCTCTGTGCAGGGAAATGGCAAATAGGAGCAGAAATGATGTAGTAGACATGCCAGGCCTCTAGTGGGCGACTCGAACAGCTTTTGCTTCAGCAGATCAAATCAATTAAAAAGATGCAGTAGCACAAACATGACAAGGAGCTCCCCCACTGTTATTGTGCTTCTCACAGGTTAAGCAGGATGTGAGTGCACAAGTGCAAGACGATGTGAAAGACGTCATCGTCACCAAAAGGTTCCAGTTTCAGTTCACTGACAGGATTCTGATGGCGCGGCGAGAAAATTTCACTCTGGAGGCTGTTGTGAAATCTTTGCGGTTTTATCCACCCAAAACGCTTTTACCATCTAAACGAATGCCAGAGCGCAACAAAACTTTTGTGTTTTACTGTCTCAGCATCGTAAACGGCCCTGTAGAGTAGCTTTCAACTGCTGAGCTGAGCTCATTGGCATCTTTTCCTTTGACTTTTCACTGCTTAACTCAAAAAGTTTCCTCTTTGAAAATGTCAAGGCAACTATCCTGGAGGTGTGTTTTACGAATCCAAGGTACGATACCTACTCTAAAGCTGTGAAACAAAGGGTTGTGGGCATTTTAAAGCCCAGTGGCCTGTCAGTCTATGTCTGCCTTGAGTTTCAATACGACAGAGCGCAACTGCTGACATCTGAAGGTGACATCAAAGTGACAAGGCAAAGTAAAAGGATTCCTTATTGAATTGAGATAACCGTTTCATCAAAGAACACAGTGATTATTGTGCTGAAAAGTCAAATCTTGGTCAAACCTTTCATTTGTGTCCCTTCATGTGTCATATTCACAAACTGAGAACGCTCAGTCCCAGGGGAAGAAACGCTCTTTGTCTGATTGATGAGCGTGGTGGGAAGTCAGAAACTGTTTCCGACCTGCGGTCCAAACTGCATCAGAGTTTAAAGGTGAACTGTACCCAGAGAAAAGTACAGTCCAGCACCCTTCACCTTGAGCTAATGGAAACGGTCCAGGAAACAGTTTCACCTCTGACCTCCCACTGCCGTCAGTTTTTTTTTGTCTATGAATAGAATAAAATCATCATACTTTTGCAGAATAACTGAAAGTGGAGCATTCTGGCTGAGCTTGTTCTTTTGCATTTACCATTAGGCCAGAAAGTTTTTAGCTAAGAAAACGTGCATCACTTTGAATAGAAATGCACAGATTGATCAGCTAGTGATCTGAAATGACCAATTTTTTTGTGGTAATGACTCTGACTGGTCTGACTAATCACAGTCAGTAAATGCATCGTATGCACATCCTCTAACCTTTTTTTTCTTTTTAAACTGTCATCATAATGACACGGTCACTGAGATGCATGTTACTCAAGTTTTTCAAAGTGAGAAATTAATTTATCAAAGTAATTTGTACAATCTGTAAGGCAAAAATAATAATCAGGCAGTTATAACAGCACCTTTCTAGTAAAGATTCCTTGGGTCCTGGAATTGGCTAAAATGTCTTCAGCCGTTTTTTGTCCTTGGGTCAATTTGACCAATTTTCAAAAGTTAATATGTCATAACTTTGGTTTTCTCTCATATAATTGTCTAAAGATTACATGGATGGTTCACATATCCTGGATAATCATTGACATGTACAAGTCAGTGGTTATCAAAAATAACTCGTCATTTCTGCTTATTATATTCAGAACACACACATACACATATACATGTGTAAGTGTGTGCATGCGTGCATGTGTTTTTTTTAATTTCATGTAAAAAGGGGTTTATTGTTCATAAATTATTATTAATAATAATAAGTATAACAGGTCTAAATAGAGTTTAAAATTTGTGGTAATGAGTTGTGATCATGTTACACTTTATGCTTTGTAAATGGTCCAATCAATTTGGATCAGTTTGATCCAGGAGGACAACAGTAAATGGGGTCAGTTATGCCATATATACCAAAAATGAATGTAAAATGTTTGTTAATGTGTTGAAAACTAGTTGTAACACAAAATGGTGTGATAAATTTATATTTCACCCTTTACAAGCCAGTCAAACAAGACCGGTTCAGTTTGAGCAGAGAGGACAAAAGGTGCATGGTACAAAGGAAGCTGATACGAGGGTTAAATCATTTGTGTCACAGATCAGAGTTGACTTTGGTTGGGAGGATTTTTGTAGCTCATGTTTCCAACTTTTGAACATCTTCCTGAAGGTTGTCCCCAGGGAAGGCACTATTTACTACTGTGTGAACTAATTGAGCTGTATAATACCAAAGCCCAGATGTTTTTTAAAGAATCAGTGAGTCTTTCTCAGATAAAATGAAATACTAAATATGTATATGTTGTGTATCTTAAGACAGTGTTGCAGGAGTCATTATCAGCAGCAGATTTTTTCAAATCTTAACAGATTTTCAAGATGCTGTATAAAACATGCATGACTATGCAAAGAAAATAAGATTTATCAGTTATGCTCCAATAGTGGAATGCCATGATATGAACAAAAACAGTGCACCAGACCAGTTTAAAGATATCGTTTACCAACAACCAGAGTTGACTGTGACCACAGGACATCTCACAAAATCTCTGCAGTAAATTATTATTCACACTGTCTCCAGTCTTCATGTATAAATTGTGGCACTTGGTCTCTGAATGTTCCCAGTCCCCCCGGAGGCTGTTTGGAGTCTCGGTGCTGGAGATTTTCTCTGTAAATTCAATAATAGCTCCTAAGTACATGAATCAATCAAAACCCACGCTCCTTCTCCTCCTTTCTCCCCCGCCCTCCCTCTTTCTGTCTGTGTGTGTGTGTGTGTGTGTGTGAGGCCATGTCTCTTTCATCCTCATATTTTCGGACATAGCCTTGACTGCCTCCCTTCTCTGACTGATTTCATTGACCATTTTGTTGCAGGCTTTTATCCACCCGACTACTTAACTGTCTGAAAGGCCTTGTTAGTTTACCGTTAAAACCTTGCTATCTTTCTTCTCCACTGCAATAATAACACATTTTATGATGCATTTTTTATTAACAATCATCAAAGCTGAGTAAAGTGGAGAGTAAAACAGAAGGTCTCTCATTGTGCTGTCACCAGGAAAAGTGGAAAAGTTTGGTAAGAGATGCAAAAGGTCAAAAAAGATAAACATAACAAAACCTGATAATTGCTACCATTCGGTTTTGTTATCAAGTCCTAATGTTAGTCCAGTTTGTTTCTTTACAAGTATGTAACTTGAGAAACACATAAAGACAAACGAGTTTAGCGTTCATTCAGGTCAACAGTAGCTGGCTGCAGATCAGTCCAACTCAGATCAAAGTTTAATGAATCTGTGCACAACTGTCACAGACATCAAAAAGCCCTGGTGTGTACTTTAAAACACATCATTTTAGTGCAGAAAAATAGATAACTCATTCTACAGGTGTTATCGGTTTATATTGTTGCTGTATGTAGTGAGTTGAAGGCGCCTGCTGTGCCACCTGAAAACTGTTGTTCCTTTACAAGGGAGCCTTCCGCTCTCTTGTAAAAATAAAAATGAAAGCCCTTTCATGAAGCCCCAACATCCTCATCCTTTACCTGATGTATGCCAGCTCAGGGTGGTGCTGTTTTGCTTTTATGAAGAGTAAAACAAGTGACTGATTGTTCAAGAAAGTGCTCCTCCTCTGCCTGCTGCCCCACACGTTCAAATATACACAAAGACAGATACACACATATTTACATTTCATAAATACCAATAAAGCGTATCAGACTGTATTGATCTGGGTTAGAACTGGACTGAAATAATTGAATTGAATTGAAGTGCATTATAATGAACTTGACGGTGCTGACCAGAATGACTTGTTTTGAACTTGATGTATTTCCCTGTAAAGCGTCATTAGATGGATTTTGTTGCAATTTAATGCAAAATAATTGAAGTGAAACTGAAACTGAACTGAACTGATAGGGTGTCAATAGAGCTTTGGAGGTCACTTTTTGCTGGTTTGACTGTGGGGAGTTAAGAGTACAGTTTTTAAGATAAAAGTGGGGCGACCTGCAGGAAACAAGAAAACAACGGAAATGCTGAAAACAGCCAACCAACAAAATGGCATGCTCTAATGTCTACAAATATGGTCATTAAATTTACCATGAAGTATGCCAGCTTGAAAGTAATCCTGCTACGGCACAATCAGAAGCTGCATGACCACTTTGACTAGCTTTAGCAATTATGGCCTGTTGCATTATGGGCCATGCAAGGTAGGTTTTGTAATTTTCCTGGAGGTAACGCACCATCTGGGTATTTTTCGCATACTGAATATTGTCCAATTGCAGCCCCACAGTCAGTACTGAAAACGTGCTCCCGTGGGTAAGGATAATGGCGAGAGACTACAGAGGCACACGGACTGGTATCAGAGTTAATGTGCGCAACTTAAAGCCTCGTGTTTTTGCAAGTCTCTGGTTCAGGCTTCGATTTAAAAATTCAAATGATACACTTCTCACCTGGCCGGGCACAGTCCAAGCGCAACTAATCGAAAAAAAACTCATCAGACACATTTCTGTAAACACAGTGGTTGTGACTGTGCCCTGAGATGCACACAGAGGAGTCCCAGAGAAAGGAAACCATCTCCAAGAGGTGTAAACATTGATAAAAGGAATAATTTGGAGGACAGATGGAAGAGCAAGAAATGGAATTAATTTAGTGATGCTCAGAGGAATTCACAACCCACGAAGACACAGCTGAGAAAGGAGCAGATCTCTGGAAAATTATGCCATTTTAAATACTGTAGACGCAGCTAAGATTGAAGTATTTATCTACTTCCAAAGTTATCTGACTGCCTGCACTGCGATGAAAACAGAGAGTCAGAGAGAAAAAAGAAGAAAACAGATACCATCAACGAACAACCTGGAGGAGATGGTGTTTAAGGATCCGTGTGTGAAATGTTGGGATAAAGCGGCTTCAGGTGGAATGTGTTGCCAAGGAGACGAATGCAAAGATTGACTTGAGGTAGAAGCGATAAAAAAGAACTTAGAAACATCTCATGCCTGTTCAAGTGTATTTTTTATGCTGGTTGTAACTTAAAAGCATTCACTCTAAATACTAATGTAGAGTCATGCTTCGTAAAATGGAATAGTTTTCTTGCTCTGATTATAATAATTTCATGAAAGTATTTTCTGCAGGTGTAGCAGTGTGTTAGAAGAGATTTGGCATTGTGTGAGCTGCAGCACATTGGCTTGCTTTGAAACGCCGTGCGTTCATTGCAGTTGCTCAGCCTTCTTTTACCAGGCGAGTTGGCCCATTTAAAAGTGCAGCAGCAGTGTCAAAGATGAAATTTTAATCCGCACGATAACATCTAGGAGCTTCACTCCACAAACACACTCTGACTCCATTAAGAGCTCTTCTTATTGCTTTTGTTTCCCATTTTGAAATCTCAGGCCAGATCCTTTTCAAACTATCATGTCTGAAAATGCAGCCGGGACTCTTATTGGCCTTTTCTTTCATTACCATCAGTTTAGATCTGCAAATGACAATATCTATTCACTTTGGCCTAATGCATGTTTCTGGACTGAGGAAACACACTCAGGCAGCATTTTTATCAGCAGTCCAGCATGTCTGGTGATGTGAAAAGACGTCAGCCCACAGAAATATCAACAAACTGGTTATAACTTATAGTTATATTTTTGGAGCTTTTTAGGTCTCATCATGCTTTAGTATTAATTATAGAGTGTAGTTCCTCCCTAATTTCTACTGATTAATCACCATAAAATATTAATATTTGAAGAACAATGTTTTTGTCTTTGATAAAGAAACGCAATAAATCTGGATGACAGCACGTAGAAATCTGTATTTATGATTCTTTAATTGAGCCTTTACAGATGAGCAGGTTACCTATGAAAGTGAAGATGAAGGGGCTCATTAAAGATGAGCTTTACTTATTTAAATCTCTAGATCATTTAAATATAAATCTATATTGCCTGAAATCCTCTTGACATACTGATAGCAAACAATTTATCAAATCCTCTCAAAACACAAACTATCGGTTGCCTGTGGAAGAGACTAAAAACATCATCAAGTGAAGTGAGTGGGGAGGGCTTTTCTGTTCAACTTGCTTTCATTAGGGAAAAGCTGTGAACTGGTTGTATGCTTTAGAGGTGGGGCTTTGGATGTCTGAAGGAAGAAGTTTGTGCTTTCTGTTTTTGAATTTTCAAAATCTTGCTGATTTTGAGCTCATCCTCGACCTTTCGTAAGTTTTGAACTTGTGTTTGTGTCTGCACTGATGACGTGTCTTGTCAGCAGTGTTGGGTAGTAACGCATTATTGTAACGCCATTAAGTTTGGCAGTAACTAATACTCCAATCCAGTACTCTTTACATGAAGTACCTCAGTTACTGTTACTCTTTGTTACTGGCGCCGCTCCTTTACCGTCAGCTGGGGGATGACCCGGGGAGAGGTGATGATGAGTGGGGGAGGAGAAGTTTGTCGTTTAGATGGAAGAAAAGCATTTGCTAGTGGAAGAGGGATTACCAAGACAAAGGAAGCACAGATCTTGTTGACAATTAAATTATTAAAAATGAAGTAAAATTTTATGAACATATAGATCAGCAGTTGCGTCTTGTGTCTGGTGCACCTTTAATTTGAACTATTACATACAGCCTACTTCAAATAAGCTGCTGCCATGCGAGCTGAACATTACTCAGATTTCATTTTTGACCAGTTGTTCTGTTATTTTTTATTTTTATTTATTTATTCATTTTTACAAATCATTTGCTGGCCTGACCTGAATTAATTAGTGTTGTAAATTACTTTGTTTTTGAGTTTGTATTATATTTTGTACAACACTGAAATGAACTTATAAGGACATTAATGGGAGGATTTTTAAGAATGTTCTTTTAAAACGTAATTAAAAAGTTACTTTTAACAGTAACACATTACTTTTTGGTATAAGCAATCAACAAACTAACTGAGTCACTTTTTGAATGAGGTTTCTAGTAAGTGTAACTAGTTGCTTTTTTTCAGTAACAACACTGGTTAGGAGTGCAGTTATTTTGCACAGTTATTCCAGGTTAATAATAATCTGGTGCGTAATACTATAAGTGTGATTCATCTGAGGTTATATTACTTAATTTTAGTCCTATTGAGCACCTGATGTTTTTTTTTTCTTTTTCCGTTGTTATAATTTTGTTTACAGAAAAAGAAGGAAGGCCTTTCTGTTAGTGGAATAACCAGAAAACATCTCCTGAAAACATTTGTGGCAGCCGGTTTTTAGTGAGCCTCTGCTGCTTGGTGTGAAGCATTTCTTCTCAATCTGGAACTGCTGCAGTCAGCAGAGCCGTGAGAGCTAATCCTGCTCTGGTTCACATATGATTTTAACCCAAGGAGAAATGCAAATTATTCCTCATTTATATAAATAAAGGATTCCTTGTACAGAACATGAAGGTGGTATGAAAAAGAGGGGTGGGTGGTGGGATAGTGAAGAGAGATGGGAGCGATGAAGGAAAAGGAAGAATGAGTGGGAGAGAAAACTACAGGGACAATGGCACTTGGAGAAAAAACAGAGGTGGGAAGGATGCAGAGCCTTGAGATGTTAAAAATGACACCTGGAAAGATGAAGACAAAGAGTGTCTCAGGAAAAAAAAAACAGAGGAGTGTGTCAGGAACTGAGGGTCGAGAGAATGGAGTGGAAGGAGGACTTGTGCATCCTAGTTCCCATGGTAACAGTAAACCCCTACCCCTCTGCAGCACATATGTCCTTCTGCTGCTCCCATTTTTACAACCAGAGAGAGAACTTCCCACTCAACAGCTTTCCAAACACACACAAGCATTCACACACACACACACAGATACATAGTAGAGTAGAGTAGGAGCTGGGCTCACATGACAGATGGAGATGATCTCTGCATACAGACATTTGACTAAAGTCCCGGTGTTTACTGCAGTATTAACACACTGTTATGCTCATATGGTGTTTTATTAATAGTTTAACAGAAGATAATTTAATTCACTTCAGCTTTATTTATGCAGCGCCAATAACAACAAATGCCATTTCTAAGCACTTCAAGAATACAACTCAACTCATTTCAGATTAGTCCAATTAATACAAAGCCAATTCAAATAATAATAATGATTAATAATTGAAGAATTCACATTATAATAACGCAGGGGGATCAAAACCGAACCTGTACTAACATATGATAAATTTTAACATTACTTCAAGTGTCGCTACTGAAATGTCATGAGAAACAGCTGAAACAAGGACTCGTAAAGCTTCGTCACCCGTTTGACCCGTTCTGGTCACCTGCGGGTCGGACACATACCAGGACCACAAATGTCCACACAGCTGGCCACGAGTCACCGACATAATTGTTCACACTGAAAATAAAGAAAAACTATGGTTCTCAGATGGGAGGGTGATGTTTAGAGTATGGTGTTAAGTGTCTTTGAATAAAACTCAGAATGACAATCTACAACGGCAAACGTGATTTTCTTGAAGCAGAATAATTTGTTGAACAAAATCAAATGTTTATACTCAATGTTATCATATGACAAGGTTTAAAAGAAACTTGCTTTGTCTAACAATAAGAAAGAATTGAAATAATTGATATTAGTGCAGATATGAACAGCCTACCTTAAAGTAAGAAGTGGTCGTTCAGATTTCTTTCTTCTGCAGGATAAAGTCGGGAAACTGTGTGTGATTAAGCTCCACACCTGTGACACAGATCTTCTGTCTTTCTTCTCACCCAAGCAAACTCTTCTCCTCATTGCTGTGCTGCAAGACTTTATTTATGGTTTCTTTACTTCTGGTCCACCAGTAACTCGCCACAATATATCTAAGTGAAACGCAGCTGACTGCAAGACTTATGGAAAGCATTTTACCCATATTTTTATTATATTTCAGCACTGCTTGAAAAAGAAAGATTATCAAACCCCACTGAACACAACATATTACACAATCTTGTATGATTCCTGATTCCAGATGTTCCCGGCAGTTTCTCTCGCATGAGTTTGATATGTGTGAATAAAACTAAGATGCTTCTTTTACTGGACAGAAAAGAAATTTCTGCTGATGAGCCACACACACCTGTCATGCTCATCGTTTGGGAATTGATCTCTTACCTTGTGCAGCAGGTATTCCAAGACTTTAACTACATAGCTGATGGCAGCAGAGACAAAAACAGCTGGGTTAAATCAACAGGAAAATCCAAAAATCAGTGGTATTTTTAGAAGTTTGAGAACCAGGCTCCACATTCAGCCACTTGCCCAATCAAAGGTCCTTAAGTCATGTTGTCCAGTAAACAGACACTAGGGCTCTTTATCAGCGCAACAAGAAGGTCTGCGTGTGTTGTTTTCTTGCAGGAAACATCCTTGTACACATACGTGGAACAGATTGTGACAAACAAAACACATCGCGAATGATATGAGCTGCTGATCTGAGGACAGCTTACAGGAGTCTGTGCATGTCTGAGGTTTGTGCGAGACGCTTCACACAAGCTGGATGCAGCTGGTTTTACTTGAATCATCTCATCAGTACTGTTGTGCTCGCTAATACACATTCAGTTTTGCATTTCAGGTCAGGAAAAAGAAATGAGACAGTAAAGCTTTTACCACTTTGTAATGCTCCCATTCCTTCTTAGGAAAGTTAAAAACTGTTCTGGCACTGAGGAAACCAAATGGATGAATTATTTCAGTTGTTATTTTGTCCCATTATTCCTGCAAACACATCCTGTTCCTCTCTTCGTCCTCGACCCTGCCTTTGTAATGTGTGCAGAATGTGATTTTGCACTATCTTTTTGAAAAATGGATGGATGTTGCTAGAAAAGATGAAACCTTGTTGGCAGCATAGTCAGCGCTGTGTTCTCGGTCTAATTTTCTATATTGATGCTTCCGTAACTGAAGTGTAAATGACCTTTGCCAAGGGGCACTGTCGAGGAAAATGATTTGATGCAATCATGAGCTCTATGCAGCCTCCAAATGGACCTGCTGACAAGATTGTTTTGTCATTTTATGCTGCTTAATTTGCAAGCACAGATAGGGTCCAGGGAATGAGTTTATGGCTTGTTGCCTCAGATAGTCGCGTGCATGTAGATAATCAAACTAGTCAAGTTAAAGAGTGTGTCAGTTACCATGACGTCCTCTGTGTTTTATATTTGTTCCTTAAAGCCAAACATCACAGCTGGGAATCCTGCTTAGATGCATTAGGAAGTGGACATGTACTGACATCATCGGCTGGTCTTTTTGAAGCCCTGAGTTTGTCAACATCGTGGTCTTTTTGGACCCAGAAGTGACCAGATTTAGACAAGAAGATGGAGCTCCCGAGCGACACTTTAATGTTGGCGGACAGAGGGACGTGTCTTTGATGAATTCAGATGTTCAGCTGTGGTTTTATTTTCAAAATGGGACCATCAGTACACTTATTTGGCACTTTTTGAAAGGGAGTCTCTTGGGAGAAAAGATGTTTTGGAGCCATCTGATGCTGAATGTGTTTGTCAACCATCGAAACATAACACAAAAAGTAAAGAAATGTGTGTTTGGTGGAGTATTTCTTTGTTATAACAATGCTTCTTGGCAATAAATCTTGTACTGTTGGAAAGCCTGTTTATTTGCCTTTTAAATGGTGCCACATTTGGAAAGAACATGCATTTGTGGGATGAGCAGCAGAGCTGTGTATGTGGGCTGCATCCATAAAAATAAAGCCTAATCTTCTCTACCAAGTTTACCATTGACTCTTGTTTGGTGGATTGGATGGTTGAAGTTTGAAGAAACAACACATATTGTTACAACGTATTAATTTCACAAACAGGAGCCTCAGTGTCATGTGGAAGAATCATACACAGCCACAAATGGCAAATTTTTTCATGGGTACAACTCACATACTCAGCTCTGCTGTTCATCCCACAAATGCATGTTCCTTATAAATGTAGCATCATCTAAAATAAACAAAAATAAACAGGCTTTCCAACAGTATGAGATTTATTGCCAAGAAGTATTGTTACAAGAAAGAAATACTCTACCACACGCAAATGTCCTTACTTTTTGTGCATATACGGTCTATACTGGGTCGGGTCTTGGATGAGACTTACGTTGACTTACACTGGCATAAACACGAGGAATTCACGCAAAGCTGGCTCTAAAAACGGTGCATCGCTTTATTTGTTTTTAGTCTTTAAAGTAAGCTCAAAGCTTTTAAAATGCACGCAAAGCTGTCAATGACACAACTAAATTCAGTTTTCAGGGTCATTATTAACATTCAACTGCATGTTTTCTTTGGTTTTTTTGTACGACCTAAACAAAAGTACTCAGTTGAATCTGTGAAATCTTCCTTTGAACTGCTTTTAAATTCAAAGCCGCTTCACTGAGAACGACTTCACAATCCTGTCTGCACAACAGGAGCAGACGTATCGTGAAGGTCTTTGGCCTCAGTCGTTTATTTTCATCCCAGTTTGCCTGTCAACGGACAACATGCCTTCAGGTTGTAAATTGACAGGTGGGCATTCAAGTGCAAATCCACTCAGAGAAGTGGGAGGTCGCGGTTTTCACTGCAAATGTCCAGGAACAAAACCCGACAACACCCGCTGACATTTAACCACAGAACTGCAACAATTGCAAAACAGAGTGAGAGTGTTTGATGAATAATTGAATTTCACAAGAGCAGTGAACTCATGTCACACTCTGTTTAAGTAAGTCAACGTTTTTCACTGAAATAACCACATGAAACAAAAATCATCTGAATTCCCCTTTAGTCCGAATAAACAAACCTATCAGTGCAGCAAAAGAGACAACACGTCCTCGGTAACAACTTCTTATCCAGTGAGGTTTAGGTGACTAAGATAATTGGCAAGACAAGATTGTAAATGTTTAAGAATCACATCAGAAGCTTCAAAGGGACAGATTATGAAAAGAGAAGGTAATTTCCTTTCCTATCACTCTGTTTGGGGCCACCTTGGTCTAAAAATATGTCATTCAGAGTGTCATTCAGACTTAGTATAACTTATAACAAGCTGTGCTATCTTCAAAAATAAGAGTCGTTCACAGCGCAGTTATCAAATTCACTGAAAATGCCAAGAGCAGAGTGGTCAGCACTAGCTGTCACTCAAAAGATGTGTGTGTGTGTGTGTGTGTGTGTGTGTGTGTGTGTGTGTGTGTGTGTGTGTGTGTGTGTGTGTGTGTGTGT
>JAOWBL010069382.1:0-20310 GCA_028564865.1 Zenarchopterus dispar
CTAGAGATATATATATATATATATATATATATATATATATATATATATATATATATATATATATATATATATAATATATAATATTAGATATTATTTATATATATATATATATAGGGCAGCAACCTCTGATACAGTGTCCTCTAAAATCACTGCTGATGTTTTTCCTCCTTGGCATTGTGTTAACACACACCTGAATGTTCAAAGCCAAAAAACTGCCAAAACATTTGCTTTTATAGAAGTGAGAAGACCTGCCTATGGTCATCTGAGGTGTACTTGATTGGCAGCACCCAGCTGCTACAGGATCCTAAAACCCTTCATTCTAACTATAAAGACACACCCACTTTTTCTTTTGCATTATTTGTTTTTACACACTGCTTCTGTAACTCTTGCTAAAAAAAAAACATCACATTGTATTACATTTAACTTATTTTGAAACCTGGTAAGGGCCAGATGACTATGCATCGAATTGAAGTTGAAAGACTAACTTTCCAAATGAGTGACAGCAGAAGGAGAGCGGGGCAGCATATGAGGAAGAAACAGAGCAGAGCTCAGTAGAGGTGACAACAAAAACACAACTGTGAGTGAAAACCTTTGACATGGGTGTGTTTTACAAAACACTTCAAGGCCAATGTTGTTATTGCCAAAAGAAGATTCTCTTTAAGACACTAAGCATTTCAACATCAATAAATCACTATCACAGAAGAGTGTAATTACTACATTGCACACTGTATTTTTCTCTCCACACCTGACACCGTGGGGTCAGGAGGAAGGTCTCTTTCATAGCTTTACTGAAAATTAGATCAGGGTGGGGGGTTGGGAGTGGGGTTAAGTGGGTGCTGTCATTGCTCCCTGAGCAAACATTTTTATTTATATATTTACTTTTGTTTGAAAAACTTTAAACTTTCTTATTTCCACGCCTATTTTATCAGATTCTCCTCATTCTTCCATTCTTTTAGCTATGTGCTTATCTATACACAAGTGATTTCCAAGTTATTATCACAAATCACCAGAAGTACCAATTTTTAATTTGCCTTATAAAATACTGAACGCCTGTAGATTTTAGAGTTTTACTGGACCAAAAAAATATTAATTTAATGAGTGAATGAACTTTGTGAGGATGATACAGGATTTTTTGCTTATGATTAACAGACTAATGAAATGTATTAACTGCACAAATTTCTCTAAAAATACCGCATAAAAGTGCTTAACTTTGACCAGAGTCCCTGTCTGTTTCCCCTCAGACCCCCACCACCTCTACAGATGTCATTACTCCAAGACAAGAGAATAATGAGAAGCCTCTATCACCCTTCACCTTTGAAACACTGAATGAGTGACAGGTGTTAAATTAGACTATTTAAGAGAGACTAAGTAATTACTTAATAACAACTCTAACTCACTTGCTCCATTAAGAAACCGAGTCAACAAGAACAGCAAAATAAAGAGGACGCCTTCTTTGTTGCATTTCTTTGGGCTCTTGGGGCCAAATGCGTCTACCCAGAGGTCAGACTGGTGTTTTATCTCGCAGTCTTTCAAACGTTATTGTTTCAGCTTCGGAGAGGACCTGCCGAAAAACCTCTCCCACTGTCTGACTCCACAGAAAACAAAGAGCCACAGAGGCGAGGAGCGTCTCGGTGGAAAGAGTCCAGGCTTCTCGTAAGTCTTCGCCTCCTTCTGGGTCACCGCTGTAACCCAGGATAGCACACCATGGCTTTAATTGAGGAATGCTGCGGTTGGCTTTCAGTTTACTGGTGTTCTGGCCAAAACCTAGCAACTGTCTCCACTGTGATAGAGTTATTCTGCTGAAGGTCAACATACTCTCAGTCAGAGCTGAAACGATCACCTGTGACTGAATGGCTGTGCAGAGTAAAACCAACTG
Organism: Zenarchopterus dispar; assembly: GCA_028564865.1. Lineage (NCBI taxonomy): Eukaryota > Metazoa > Chordata > Actinopteri > Beloniformes > Zenarchopteridae > Zenarchopterus > Zenarchopterus dispar. The sequence goes on from JAOWBL010069382.1 coordinate 1,877, forward strand.
GTAACTATCAGCATTTTATTAATAGCTTTGTCATTTTGTACAAATTGCATGTTTTGTTTTAAACGCAGAATGATGAACATCTGTACATTTTAGACCCTTGGTTCCAAAAAAAAAAAAAAGAGAAAAAAGATGATGGATTTCACATTTCAAATGATTAAAGGAGCACAAAGGAAGTCTTTAACTAAGAGGGTCCCCCTGTAGGTGTGGAGGTTATTCACCTTTACAACACTGCCATGATGTCCACAGTGGACCTGTGAGCTGGGTCGAACCCTGGTGATGCAGTTGTCATAAAAGGTAGGGAGAGTTAGCTGATGCTTTCTAGAAGTAATTTAAAAGTCCTTCAAATGAAACTGAAATTAATAGTTTAATGCAAAAACACCCCTTTGTGCTGCGTTAGACAACTAATCAAAGACACTGTCAGCACAATTCAATGAAAATACCAATTTCTTGTTATTATGTCATATTTTCTATTGTATGGATAGTTCAGGGCTTTTTTTCTTTCTCTCTAATCAATTGTTTTGTTGACAGGTAAATCCCCTCTATTTGCAATGTTACGTAATAACACTAGAGCATACATATCTGTGTATGATAAATGGCGGGTCTGCAAAGGCGCTGCTCATACTCTGCAGTGACAGGAGTGTTGTGGCTTGCTGACAACCGATGGAAATGTGTCAGCAAACAGGTCCCGACCCAGCAGCGACCTCTCTGTCTGAAAGCAGTTTGCGGGTTAGACGTAATCCAGGTTTGCAAATTCTATCACACAGGGGCGCCATTCACAGCCCTCCTTTCCTTTCATGACATGGTAGAGCATCAGCACATGCACAGAGCATGCGGTTTATGTAACCATGTCGGCAGGCTTTGGTTTTCAACAGGTTCAGTCCTGTTTCAGCTTCAACCCTCTCAGCAACCTCTGAAAGGTATCCAACTCAAGACGGATTTGGGTGCGGTCAAGAGCTGGACTGCATCAAAGCAAAACCTTTTTTTTTTTTTTTTTTGACTTTTCATAACACATGCCACACCCATCAAGTTCACATAGTTAACATAGATGCATCTGAAATCCACAGAAAGGACTTCTGTATGAGACAAAGACAACTCAGCTGAGAAAAGACACATGAAGAAAGTCAGACCATCATTTGCATTAAAAGGTGGTGTTCAACATTTAGTGTGATAATGATGTTAAGGAGACTCAGCTCAGACTAATCGGGTCTTGTGTGAGGTTATGCATTCACTGCCATATAAGTTAAATGAATTAAAAACAAAGAAAAACTCAATTAGACTAGCCGAACTGCTCTTATCTTACAGAGGCACTAATAACAGACTTGAATGCTCTGTAAATTATTAAATGACTAAATAATCCCCATTCGCATACTGAGTTCTGCACATCTGCATTTAAAATTCATCTTTCAGACACCCTGGAAATAAATCAACAGGTTGCAAATATGTGAAGATAAATTACAGAGGGGAAAGAATGTGTCGGAGACGGAGCAGCCCATTATGGCTTTTTTACCATGGCAGGCATGCAAAGTTAAAAGGACACTGAAAGGATAGATGAAACAAAAATGAATCGTTTAAGACTAAAGTCAGTGTCCTCAGGGCACAGCTGCACATCAAGAGCGCCACAGTGAAATCCAGATGTGGAACCTGCTGATTAAAATGTAAAATGAGACACCTGCACGTCCTAAGAGGGCCACACAGGTTTACTACGCCAGGTATTATTTGAAATCTTTATCAAAATGATCATTTATGAAGAATTTCTAGCCCTCTTTGGAGAAGTTAGTCTTCTGAGGTGACTCGACTGTTAGATACCAGTTCGACAACATAAAGTGGACACCTAAAACGTCCTGCCTGGCACCACAAGAAGAAGCCCTCGGGAGCACTGTTTGTCCTCGCAGCAGTACAGTAAGCCTTGTTTAGCCCCAGGAAGGCTGTCTTGAATAAAACTGTGTTGAAGAATTACTTAAACCTGAGCTACATGAGCTTGCAAAGCCACTTATGACAAAACCACAGTAATCCTTGCTCAAGGATTAGAGGGGTTTCTTCTACTACACATCCCCACATGTTTAGGATTGGATTTGAAATGTCTGGCTTGACTTATGATTTTAGGACTTGTCCCCATTTTTTGTTTTTTTTTTTAATAAACAGGCCAGTTTTGCCAGTTTTATCATAGACCTGCTTTAGGCCTTGCTGACCCTGCCGCTCCTCAAATGGCAACCCAGCTAGCAGAGGTACTTACCTTGGCCTCGTGCTGCATGAGGGAGCAAGGTGATGAGAGCAAAGCCCAGCAGGCAGAGACTCGGTCTGACTGAGAACTGCATCCTGATAAAAGCAGACCGGAGGACACGCCAGACCTGAGAGTGGGAGCGCAGGAGCAGGAGGAGGACGGGGTGGAGGGAAGATCGAAATGGGGCAAGACAGGTGAGGGCCGATGGGAGATAGAAAAAAGGTCAAAATGAGAAAAGGGTGGCAGAGGTCTTAAATAATCCATGTGACATCCACTAATTATGGAATTTTAAGTTGTGATGAACTATAAATGCACTTCTACCTGGCAAACAATAAATCATGAATGTAAAAAGGACTACTTTTAAAAAAATGCAATCCAGTACACCATTACCTAAATAATACATTGAGTAGAATTAAAACCCTTTTAACAACACCCCAAAATATGATATAAATATGATATGATATAAATATAAGCACAAAGTTGTGACATTGATCCATGAAGGCGGTGGAGATGGAGCAAAATCTAATCATTGACTCCACCCTCTAAAAACCAGCTGCTTAAAACACAAAAGTACAGATGTGGTTGTAAAGTAAACTCTTCTACTTTTTCTCTAAGATAATTTGACCAAAGCATGTTATAGACATTTCATGAAGAGCTAAGGAATTATCCATCCATCCATCCTTCCATTTTCTACAATCGTTGGTTCCTGTACAGGGTCATGGGGGTCTGCTGGAGCCAATCCCAGCTCATTAAGGCAGGGGGACACCCTGTACAGGTCACCGGTCCATCGCAGGCTAAGGAATCATTTTTTTAAAAAAGGTCATCATAACCTACATCTCCTTTAAAGAAAGGTTTTAGTTCCTTTTGTAAAACGTTAACACATTTCTGTAATGTTAGCGGCATGCTTTGGTCAGAATACCACAGAAATACACCACCAAAACCTCCCTCTACCCACATCTTTACAGCTCTGCTCACCTAAGCTTCATCCCACCTCTTCACTTCAGTGAGGTGTGGCTCTTTTAAAACTGCTGCTACAAATTTGGGCTGTGTATTTTTGAGGTACAGCAAATCAAATTCTTGAAGCTATGAAACTGGTTAGAGATATAGATGACTGAGCTAATGATGGGGTAATTTAGGTGTCTGATGTCAGCATCTCAACAGCTCACTGGATTCTATATTTTAAGATCTACGTGGACCCACCTCTCAATCAAAGCACCTGTCAATCAAATCGACAGGTGCTTTTAATTGTGTTACTGCTTCAAACATCCAAATACATCCCTAGAATCAGATATTATATGCCTGACTCCATCCCAAAATACATTTTTATCTCCCCCATATGACCTAGTTAATCAAATTTTGCAGCTCTTTTGTTTCATTCATATGCAAATAACTTCTTAATAAAGGAGAACAATTTTCATCCAAGGCTGAATTCAAGTGTTGTTGCCAGAAAGTGAAAAGTAGTACACATCTAAAATCAAAATATCTGTGCATTTTTTATTCAGTAGGGTACTTTACCATTTGTACTGAGCGCCAAAGAAACCCTGAGTATTATTTGCAACTAAGCACGTCTTCCCAAATGTTTTAATCTTTTCCAGTGAAAAAATAAGCAACGCTGAGCCTTGAAAAGAGTGCAAAAAAAAAACATGCTGGAAACTTAATTGAAATTTGTACATTTCGTTTTTTTTCGAGAAAATCCATGACATGAAGTGGCAGAGTTAGGTGAGGTGCAGTGGAATGAGCCACGCGCGAGTCTTTCAAGCTGCATCAAGCATGAAACACGTTACTCCAGGGGGGCTGAAGGTGCGCTGCTGCGAATCCAGCTGTCACCTGAACGTGCTCAGTTTCTACTTTATCAGACAAACGAGACATGGGGCTGTCAGGGAAAACAAGGCTTGCCTTTCAAGAGGATCAATGGCACAACGGGCTTGGAAAACTGCGCATCGCTTTCATTTGCAGCCAACTTAATTGTGTCAGTCAATTTTGAGAAAATCCATAAATTATCTTTTGGGCAACAACTTGTTTTTTTTTCCACCATCCCAGTGTGAAAGCAAGCTGAACCAGTAGCCTGGTGACAAAACAGATTTTTTTTTTTTTTTTAAATGTCCCGTCAGACCAGTCCTCCTTAAGAATAAGCTATTCTATGGGAACAAAATGACAAAAATACAAAATTTAATTACTTTTACATTATTAGGTTATATATTATATCATATTATTGCTACTTCAATCATACCTAAGATTTCTTACAGTGTGTCCTTGCATCTACCTGCTCAAACCTCCCTGTAGTCTGCGTGTTATACAGTAGTATCTGTTACCACGCAAAAAAATTTAAAAAAAACACGCATGATATCAGATGCACATCACTGGAAATCACTTTTCTAAACTGATTATTATTATCAAGTAAATGAAAGCAACGGAAGTTTTCCTTAATTGAAATGAGCACAGGTGAGACCTCCACGGTGCGCTATCAGCAGCCCCACTGCGCGTGGAGCGCTGTGTTAGACACAAAAAAAGGTTTGCGCCTTTGAGAGCCGGATTTGCGGGTTTGCGCAGTGTGCGGACGAAGTGCAGTTTACCTTCTCGGATCATGCGTTGCCGGGTTCTGCACCTTTCCTCCGGACAGCTCAATGACAGCTTCGTTAGTCCACAAAGCGACTCTACGCGCAACAACTCTCTACTGTGGGCTGTGGGCGAGTTAGACTCAGTGACGCACGGCGGCACCGGTTGTAAATTTCAAAATAAAATCCCATAGTCATCTAGAAAATAATACTTTCAGGATCAGATTATTAAACTTCTAGGATTGTATCTTAAAAATGCTACTGTCTTTCTAAAGTCTTAAATTATGATTTTTAAAAAGCTTATTTCTTGGAGGGGCGATGGGGTAGGCTGGGGGGCGGGGGGGGGGGGGGGGGGATATACAAACATCTATAAAGAAACATAATTGAAAGCTTTTATTTATATGCACTTTAATCATAACTGTCTGCAAAATGCAGTAAAAGCTAATGTGACGTATTATTGTGATTCCCAATCCCAGCTGAGACATCTGTAGTTATTATAACTTTAACTAGAAATATCAATCATGGAATCTTGTAAGTGGATAGTTTGTGTTACAGGTCTGTTTTCAAACTAAAAAAGAAATAAGAAATTCAAATAATATCTTTCAAGAGGTTTTAAAAGTTTTTTAGTGCAACCCAAGTTTACTGTGGTAAGTATTTATAGCCTTTATTTTGCAGACAAGAATGGTGTCGATATCAGGCTTATAAGAGAAAAGAAAAGAAAACTTTACATAAATGAATTATCATTACACTTTTTGTGTCAAGGTCCTTTACTGTAAAAGATCAATTAATTTAACATTTTAAGCTCTGAGATGGTTTTAATAGTCATTATTTTCAATTATTAGCATTACAAATATTATCATTTATGTTTTAATAATGATTATTTCTGTTACCATACAATCAAGACGTTCCATTGCTGGAGCGAATGTATTTCTGTCTTAATTTGAAAGGGAAGTGTTTCTCTTTTTTTTTTTTTGCTCTGCCTGTGGCTCACCTCAGGCAGCTTTAATCTGCTCTGATCGCTGGTCTCCTCTCAGTTGAGACTTGCAGCCGACTGTTGGGTGTTTCCCGCTCCATTCACCACCCCTGCAGCTATTCATTCCTCTTAGGCTGTTTAATGCAAGGCGAGGCAGCAGGAAAAATGCTTTTGAGCGGCTGCAGGCGCATAATCTGTATTTCTGTGACCCCTGGCTGTATATTCACTACAGCCTGGGGCTCTTCAGGGGCCCCAAATCTAATATGTCTTTCACTTCTGGCCTGGTGGCTTCGTCTTCAAGTGTGGATTATGGAATAAGATATACTATTTAATAAGATAACTGCTGTTGAGTTTATGTGAAGGTGAAACGAACTGAAAACAGAACACAAGTGTAAAGAAGTTACCAAAGCATACCTGAAATGTCTAATTTTGAGCTACTTTTATATGAGTTAAAAGACCTTATTTGAGAGGAATGATCTAACTTTACCCAGGCTGTGGTTTGTGTGTAATTAACCATTATTACAGGCCTTGAATTTCTTTAGATATTTTACAGCAGCAGAGTAAAAGGCACACAGAGCAGCAGCCACGGATGTGCAGGTGTCCTTATCTTTGAGGTGGAGCCTTGAATGAGTAAAGGGCCTGTGTTTTCTGAGGTTGAGGGTTAAGTCTCTCCGCTCCGCAGTTATTATGGGTTTGTTGTGCTGTGGATGTAGCCTTTAACAGGAGAAATCGAGGTCTCTGAAGTCTCTCACATTATCATAGTCATTAATATTTAACAGTGAAATCCTGAGCGTTCCCCTTCAGACGTCGAGTTCCGTGGCTGCAAACTGCAGCCTGAATAAACAAGGTAAACAATGTGTTTTCTCGTGTTTTTCTCAATAGGACTTTATTTCCAAACCGCGTGGTTTTGCAGGGTGATGTTTCTCGCAGGTCAAAAGAGGTTCATTTTTAAATGGCGAGGAAATAAAATCATGTTGTATGTGATTGAAACCTTTTATTTGGGGGCTTGACATCGCTAGCAACTCAAATACTGAACTTTAACTCAATCTTGCCACTTTGTTTGAGGTGATTTTAATGTGAAAATTTCTAAGTCAGAGAGATGTTCAGATTTCCAGGTGAAGTGATTTTTAAAAGAGACGCATGTGGAAGTGGAGTTTGTTCAAATGGTTACGTCCACTTCCTAAAACTGGCTGCTATGAACACAGCTGCAAAACCACGGTTGACAGGGGAGCTGTTGTATGGTAAGTGTGTAGTATTTTTATCAAAGCATCTCTGGGACATTTCTCTTAAATCCTCAGGAAATTGTATCAACCTTGAAAAAAAAAGATAACGATGTGTCACCTTTGATCTGCAATGGCTTTCCTCTAAGACCAATTGCTTTAAACTACATGAACAGAATTAAAAGAAAATACAAAATTATATTTTTAGTTTGGAATTTAAGCATCACAGATTATTACTATAATTAAGATGATTAAATGTGTTGTAAAAGGTCTAAATTTAAAGTAATAAAAACACAAACAACCACTAATGACATACTTCAAGCCTCAGCACACCTGGCAGCAGCTGGCACAGAAGCAAATCCGATATAATGGGTGATTAAAGTTATGAATCATCTCAAATCCTCTACTTGTAGAAATAATGTGCTTTGGGAAATATTCATCAATTTATGGTGCCAACATTTCTTCCTGAATCAGGTTTCAGTGAGTGAGTGAACCCTGCTTTTTTGTGAATATTCTTCACGCTTCATGTTCATCGCTGATAACCCACAGAGCTCAAGCATTATTATGTGAAGGGATACTACTCCATTGGCAGCCAAGGCGAGAACAGAGATGCAAATGAACTTGAATCATATTTCTATTTGCTCTGAAACTGAAAATATGGCCCTGCTCACCTGCAGTCACAGACAACATGCCTTGATTGTCACTGAAGGGAAAATAATGACGGTGTGCTCCACAGCTGATGGAGGAAATTGTTATAGGAGAGGACTAAGCCTCAAATATATAAATAGACAACAAGATAGCACAAAAAAGGCATCAGGCTATCTAAATACCAGCGTGGGACCTGAATACTTTAATCTGCTTCAAAGATCTTGTGCACATCACTGAATTGTGTGTTGAGATTCTAGAATATCCTCCAAAATGAATAAATACGTACTGACTAGTTAAAACTAAAACAAAGAATAAAAAACAAAGAGGAAAAAATATAACAACAATTCTTGTTATAAAGCAAACCCTTTTGCCAAGTCAGATTTCAGCTCTCACCAGTGTTTTCATTTTCGTTTGGCCAGCCTTGCTAATTATTTTCATTACAAAAGATTTTTCTGGTTTTTCAGGATTCAACTTTGATTTCCAGGAAACTGGCCCTGGACACCATGGATTAAGGGTCTAATCATTCAGGGAAATGAAGCATGGGATGTATTACAACCAGACTAGCATCAATAAAGGCGTGCACTGAAGAAGAATGTTGGTGAACATCAGTTCTCCAATAAACACTTGTTGATTCAAGGGGTTCTTAGAAACTCTATTTGGGATAGTGGCTATATATGGAGTTACAGTGTGAGTCATCGCATAAACCCCGCCCCCATCCTGTTATGGAAATGGCTCTGAAATACATTCATAAAAAGAACCCTTAGTTCTGTGACATTTCCTCTCCATGCGAATCTATGGAATCGCCTTTTGTCTGGCCCATCCATGGCCAATTTGTCATGAGCTACCCTAGGCACAGTTCCTGGGAACACTGGGACTAAGCAAACCCCTCTAAAATGCAATTGTTTTGAGAAGGATATCTCACTGATGTTTCTGGCCTGTCCAGCTTCCAAGAGGACGTTAGCATCCTCTTGGAAGCGTGACAGTTAGAGTGGATGGATGGATGGATGGATGGATGGATGGATGAATGAAGGGATGGATGGATGGATGGATGGATGGATGGATGGATGGATGGATGGATGGATGGATAAATGGATGAATGGATGGATGACAGGATGGATGGATGAACGGATGGATGGATGAACGGATGGATGACAGGATGTATGGATGGATGAATGGATGGATATGTTAGAAACTGATCCTCACTACTATCATAAATAGTAAATAAAACCTATAACTAAAGTGGTGCTTTTCCCCTCCATTAAAGTTCCCCTCCATTAAACCTTCAGTAAAAAGCCACTGACGCTGATCTGGTGACTTGTAGTGGCTTTTGCCAGCAGGAGGCAGTACAAGAGAGGTAACCCATGATCTGTGTGGTACTAACAATGCAGGTTTTAAAAAAAGCTGATGTAACAAAAGTAAACAAAACATACATCCAGTAGTGCTTTCCAGCTGTCTACATGCCATCACAGCTCTTAATCCATCAGTAATGTTTGAAATCTGACACATTCTCCGATTTTAATTTTCAACAAGGGATTTGAGGTTGTCCTTAAACTGAGGATGGCTTCATAATCAATTGTTAAGAGATGGATGTTAAGACTGGTGTCAGTTGTACATCAGCGTATTCAGATGCATTGATCTGTTTCTTTTCCCCTATCTGAAAAGCTTGAGAAACACCTTCTTCTGTGTTTCATCTGACCTTGAACAGAACATTTGAGCATCCAGTTTTACATTTGGTCAGAAGCCTGAGCTGGAAACCGTCCAGTCCTACCACAGCGTCGCTCCTTGGGCTTCAGAGCTGCTCTTGCCCATCTGAATCAAATTTTCTCTCTTGCTGTTTTGGATTCAACAGACTCGCCACAGAAGCCTCTTGTTTACATTCCATTTATTCAGCTTTCCACCACAATGACAGCACAAGCAGTTGATGTTGGCGTTGGCGGTGACCAGAATTCTTCTTGAGTTGCAGTTATGTGGCTGTAACTCCAGTGCTCGGCACATGATGAGCTGTCAACAATTCTATCATGACTTGATTTGTGAGTCTGGATTTAAACGTTCAGTCCTTTTTGTTATCTTCAGTATTAATTATATTTTTTTCTGAGGCATTTACTTTAATTTTCATGACATCTTTCAGAAACATTCTGATACCTTGAAAGATAATATTTTACAGAACCTAGACATACACATGACAGTATCCTTGTCTTTTCTTTACACAAGCAGTTGGGTAAAGGACCCTCACCTGATTTGCATGATGATGTCTCAGCTGTGTCTCCACTCACCTTCCCCTGCCCTCTAATTTGCATTTCCTCTTCATTATAACTGTGAATTTATTAGGCAAAAAATCAATAATGGATCAAAGCTGGACCTTTCCAAAAAAAAAAAGAAAAAAGAAAATGGGGGAAAAGCATATTAAGGACCCAGATGATTTCCAGGAGATTAAAAAGCATTGCACATTATCATAAGGCATCATGCCTAACACAGATGGCTTACAATGGACTTTTGAACTTTAATCACTGAATAGATTAGTTTTAAAATTATTTCAGTTAGTTATATTACAAGAAATTTTAAAAAAAGCTTGAAATCATTTCATTACCAGTAACAGTTTTTTTTTCTTCTTTTAAATTGAGTCCCATGAGAAAATTGGAATAGCCTTGTTGGTACAAACATACACAAAACAATAGTCTCTCACCCAGAGTTTAAAGTGCAAGATCTGAACATGCAGCACATGAATGCTATTCTGTAGAGGGCAGCAGGACATCCATGTGACATCACAATGCTCCATGCTTCATAAATATAAACAAATAAGCAGGATAGATGTGTTTATTTTTTTTACCCTAATCATTCAGTTTTTTTTGTTCTTTTTTATATAAAAATGTAAACCTAATCATTTAGAGAGGTCATCTTCCTGTCATTCATTCATTCATTCACTCATTCATTCATTCATTCATTCATTCACTCACTCACTCACTCACTCACTCACTCACTCACTCACTCACTCACTCACTCACTCACTCACTCACTCACTCATTCATTCATTCATTCATTCATTCATTCATTCATTCATTCATTCATTCATTCATTCATCCATTCATGTATTTAGCATGCTGACTAAGAGTATAAAATTTTTCTCTGTGATCTGGTGTATTCTAGGATTGTAGACTGAAATGCTTTAGTTTTATTTTGTTTTTTCATGGTCATCGTTAGCCTTCTCTTTTGATTTCTGAAGTGGTACAAATATAAGCAGTCATATGACCAAACTCTTATAAAACTCAGGATGTTGCTTGGGCAACTACTGGACATCTTGAGCCTTTCAACGCCAGGTCTACTTCTGTGTTCACTCGGAATGTGTCTCTACAAGTTGAGAGCTGAAACAACTCACCTGGAAACTTCCGAAATGTTCAGGAATGCTCTGTTGTCCTACTTATCATGAGGACAAGTAGTGATTATGATGCAGGAGCCAGAGAAAGTTTGAACTGGAATTGATAAACCCCCTCTCATAAAATCTTAAGAGACACTTCACATGATGAGACCAGCAGGGCTCATGTTTTACTTAAGCAAAATAAAATCTGTAAAGGAGAGGATAGTTTACTATTTTTTTTTTTTTGGCTTTTATGAGAAATTGAAGCTGAGGGTAAAATTTCACATTCAACCATGAGTCTCCATTTGACCTTCTAATAGTTTATCTTCTTTGTGCAGAAGTTTGTTTTTTAACCTTGTCCATTTTATGCTGCATTAAATGGCTAATAACCACCGATCTCTGCTGCCACAGGAGAATGTATGTAATGACTGTAATTTAATGTATTTTTGCCCTTTCTCTGTCAGAATTGAAAGTTATGGGAGAAAGCAAAGTTCAACAGGTAACTAAACATACTTATACGCCAGCCACTCCCATTCGTCTGTGGGCGGTTCCCCTCTTCAACCAGAGGTCTGGGGTTCTGCACTGTATCTTTGCTTCTCCTGGACTAAGATCTCTGGTGTCAGTCATGGAATCTTCTGGAGCCACTCTCCCAGCTCCACGCACTTCAGCTACCACTGACACCACTGCTGTCTCCACTTTCCACGTCTCCTCCATCTCTTCTGTCAGCCCTCGGTACTTCTCCAGTTGTCTTGTGTTCCTTCTTCAAGATATTGCTGTTGCCAGGGGTTACCAAAATATTCGCTAATGCTTTCTTAAGGAGTTTTATCAACCAGCACAATCTCCCTACACCATAACTACACCATAACTACACCATACCTGCCACCTGGTTGTGTCGTTCCATGTATTCTTTACCTGCCAGAATCTCGTTAGTATGGGCTGGGTCTGTGTGTGTTTTACTTCCCCTGTGTGTCAGTGCTGTTGTAGTTCTTGTAACACCAGTTGTTCATAAAGGATCAAATATTACTGAATTGAATGAAAATCAACTGAAATAAAGGCAGTTTAATTCAAAGACAATTTCAAGAGCTCGCTGTAACCCCCCTGATTTTGTTTCATTGTTTTCCCTTACAAGCTCCTGGCTTCTTCTCTGGGGAGAGTATGTGGGTTGGAGTGTTTGTGTCATTTGCTTTTGTGTGGCCCTGTGATGGACTGATGAGCTCTTCATGGCGCACCCCCCTACACACACACCCCCCACCCAATGATTGATGGAGATGATGACATGATGGACTGCTTTCAAGCAGCAGTCCCTTGTCTCTTCTTCTTCAGTGCTGCCACCACCTGGTAAAATCTAACAACAGCTTTTTTTTGGTCAGTGAATTACATTTTGCCTTCACAGGTGTGGAAGAAAAATGATGGATTTCACTACCTGAAGCAGTTGTAGCAGGTGAAACAGTTCTGTTCCCCACAGCATCAACCACACCTGTCCTTCTTGCAGCTCTGAAAGTGTTTATGCTCAACTTTGGTTACATCGTAAAACCCGGGGGTAGAGTTATTTTGCATTTCACTTGACCCTGTGATATTTAACCTTTTTTAAATTTCTTTTTTCACCCTGAAACTAAAAAGTGTCTGTTTCTTTTGGAAGACCTCCCAAAGTGACAGAAGAGGAAGTATGTTAGTTATTAATTAAACAATGCTTTATTTTTTCTTTTTCCACACAAGAAATTGAGCTCAAAATATTTCACACAAAAATATTCAGTCTGTTGTAGAAAACAATTAAAGAGGGGAAAAGATCATTTTAAACATGTTTTCAAAAAGCAATCCATGCAAAATAGATACAAGGTAATATCTTGAATATTGGTGAGGTAAGTCAACAGGCTGATTGTCTGCTTCAAATTCCACACATTTCAAGTCAGGGAAAAGTTCTTAACATCTAGTAAATCCACATAAACCAGTACTTTAAAATAATATACAATCCTTTTTTTCTTTTTCTTTTCTTTTTTTTTATCACTGCCTCTGTAAAAACCAGCATTAAAGATGCAAGAGGAGGGAGGAGAGTCATTGAGTCTTTAAAATCACCAAAGGAAAAAAAATCCATGAAGAAACAAAAAACTATATAAAAAACATATAAAGTTATATAAAAAAAGAAAAAGTTAAAGGAATAACAGACACAGACTCAAAACAAAGCACTTCAGTTGCCTGTCTCCTCGCCACCTCACAGCTCTTCACGCTCCTCATTTCCTTTCTGGGAATCAGATAGGAGTGGGTGGAAAGGTAAACACAGTAAGGACCTGAATGGGTGTGTGTTTCAAGACGTGTATGGTGTGTGCCGGTGTGTGTACATGCCCTTGTTATGGATGTAAAGTACACCACTTGTAGACCGATGAGGCAGGGAGGTGGCACGGGGTTAAAAGTCCAAACAGCCTCAGTGCAGCTGTTGAACTGATGTCAACAACACAATTACCTTCAGGGTCAGCCTGTCTCCAAGACAACACAGTGTAGGTGTGTGCCATCATTAAACAATACGTAAGAGGCCTTTTCTAAGAAATAAATACATATTGATAAAAAAAATAAAAAATAAAACAATGTCATTCTGAGGCAACACAAATAGCTTCTATAAAGCTCAAGCAATAAAAAAAAAAAAAAATCAGGCAGAACGGTTAAACAGAGTGAGAGCACACATGTACGTGATTTATGATGAGCTTATATTTAACTCCATATCTCAGTCAGGAAAATCTGCGGAAATTTGCGGTATGGGTGTACCTAGAAAAGAATACTTCATTTTTTTTGGACTGGAGATTTGTGATTTGCTTGAAAGTAATTAACATTTTACTTGCAGCGGTCACATATCACTCTCAGTTTAAAGTATCAGGGAGGAAGTCTGATGGGGAGCTACAGGCTAACAGCTACTCAGAATATGGACCATTTCACTGTCTCAAACAATTAAAGTTCACTGCAGTTTGAGTCAGCACTGCATTAGTGGAAGATAGAGACAAATTTATTTTGTATTTTACTCTGATAGATCGTATTGTGTTGCTCTGCTAAATTACAGTAACTGCAATTAAATGTATTTATAAACTGCTACTTAATGCATTTTCCACATGAAACTAAGAAACATTTTTTGCTGTTAACATGCATGAGAGTGAAGATACTAGCATCCTTTCCTTGTTTTGTGTCTCATTCACACTATGTCTTGAGAAGGAAGGAGACCCTGCCCTTTATCTTTACTCTTGTGTGTCATTTTAATGCCTTCAAAAGACACACACAGTGATAAAAATGACACACATAATACAACCAAAGTGGTATTCTGTACAAATCACCATGTGATTATGTTGGTTTTGCCTGTCTCTCGGCAGCCTTAATTACATTTTTTTATTCAAATGTTTACTCTGTGAATGGCTTCAACTTTAAAATAGCTGCAGGCACCAGAGATATATATATTTTTCACTTATTTGAAACTTATGCTGAGAAACTAGCCTAAAGCTATTTCATGCATTTAACTGAACTGCCTCTTATTCAAGCAGCGACTTAATGTGATAAAACTATTATGGGATAATAACTCTGGATTGAGTCCATTTGTGAGAGTCGGCCCTGATGGTGAGAGTGCCAGATGTGAGTCTGTTCTCTGCAGTAACTCTGGTTTGACTTAAAAGGGTTATTATTCAGCTTAACAGAAATTTTCAGTCAGCCAAAACCAAGAGGTTTCCAAATGGTAATCTCAGATTGGACTTTCTAGTCATCTGATTTCTCTGTTCCTCAGTACTCAGTCTCCTCCATCACCTCCATCACTACAGTTCTGGGTCCTGTTAGGATCAGGTGGCTGACGGTCCGGTAGTCCAGATCGAGAACATTGAGACCGTTGACTGAAACCACAAACTGGCGAACCTGCAGACGAGGAAGACATAGAATCAAACATTAAGTTCAGATTTTTTTTTTTTTAATTTTTATTTCCATAAACACTACAAAAATCTGAGATTGTAATGACTGCTGAGATGCTTACCTTCATTCCTGCAGCAGCAGCTGGGCCGGAGGGCTCCACAGCCTGGATATAACACGGCTGGTTTCCTCTGACTACAAAACCCCAACCCACTGCATCCCCCACAATCTGCAGACAACAATGATGGTCAGATTTTTATCTTCAGTGTGTATGAAAACAACTCTTCTCTGATGGATTTCTCTCATGTGGTGGTTACATCACAATATTTATGAAGCATCTCTCTTTTCTGATCCTGGTTTTATTTTCTCCATGCATTTGCCTTCAAATGTCTAAACCTGTAGAAGTTCTCTGGGTAAGTCAGGCATTGAAAGATAAGTGTCAGTCCGTTTACGATTTTATAAATTCATGCATAATCATTTGCTGTTGCATCATGTGAGATTTTTATAGATCCTTCCTTTTAGTTTAAAGGATAAGGCTTTTCTCTCGGTAACTGTGTAGTTGCTTACGTACTGTAAATGTTTTCCTGATGTAGGGGCCTCCCGGTGTTTGCAGCTCCTCTGTGCTCACTGGTCTCTTCAGGACTAAACATCAAACAAAGGTTTAAAAAAAGCATCAAGGTTAGAAATGCAAGATGTTCATCTTTTCGGTAATTTAACAATCTATTTAGTCATATACCATGATTTAAATCACTTTCAGTAATGTCTGAAAGGAGCAATTAATCATAAATGAAAAACCTGAGTGTATTTCATAAGAAATTTGTGAAAAATGGAGACAATTAAGATGCTTATGCTTTTTAAGATTCCTCTTTATGTTATAAATAAGTGTAAACTGCAAACATTTTTTAATTCAATTCAATTCAATTTTTCAATTTCAACTGATGCAAACAAATAAGAACATCTTTGTCCGTCTTTATTGTGGCATTTATTGTGGAACGCCTTGGCACAATATGCAGAATTTTGTCAAATATATGAATGATTATCAACTCACCTCATCACCCGGCCTTAATTTCTACCTACATCTAATAAATCTTTCCTTTAACTTCACCCATCTGGATTTAAACTAATGAAAATAACTAAATAAGATCTCCTTAAACTGGTTCACCCTGTCAACTCAAACATTTGATTAGTTTACCGGATTTTGGGTTGGAGAGCACCAGGGTGGAGGACATGTTGTGGGCCCCAGCAGCTCTCCTGGTGTAAATGTGTCCATCACTGCTGCTCCTCAGCCGGGGCCGAGTTGGTGCGCCACAACTTCCACCTGCAGATGCCACTGCTTTCTCATCCTTAGAACCACTCACTGGTTTAGGCAGAGAATTTAAAGCACGATTAAGTCATTTATTATGAAGATTTAAAAAGATTGAAATTTTCTCTTCACTTTGATGAAAGACTATCAATTTTTAATGGTGGAGATTAAGAACTAACACAGAGACTTTCTGAAGCTTTCTGCAGAGCGTCACCCCCACCCTCATGGTGTCAGATATGTACAATCCCAATTAAATCTACGTCATCCGCTGAAGGTACAACACTGATGCACCCAGCTCAAAAAATGATTCTAAAATCATAAAATGTGTTGGTAATTGTTCTCTAAAACACATCCTGATGTTTTGTTTATCACAACAGAAATGTTTTCTTCAGATGAACATTTCCTCCATAATTGTCTTACCCCCCGTTGAAGAAATAGCAGCTAATTAGGACTTACTGCTGTTTATTTGATTCTGGTTTGCCATGAATATTACCAAATTTATCATCATTTATTTCTAAAAATGTTACACTTTTCACACCACAAAAATATGACAAGAAATACCTAATGTGTTGTTTGTTTGAGTTGCTCTTCTATTTACATAGAAAGTCATCATTTCAATAGCTTTAATTTTTTTTGTTCACTCCCCAAAATCTTTTTTTCTTTTGTGTATCTGTGTGTGTACGTGATGGTGTACATTATGGTGATGATTATGTCTTTGGACACTGCAACCAAGCTCATGTTTTATGGGTCAAACATCATGAGTTTAGAACTTTAATTTTACTGTAAAAATAGATTTTTGAGAAACAAAAAAAGTCAGAATGACAGTTTTTGCAGTTTTTTATTCATATTATAAAGAAAGACTTTAAACTCTTTAAATATTGAGCTCAAGGAGTTGCTGTAAAATGAGCTTTGTGTAAAAGAAAACATGAAATGGCAAAACTTGTCCTTCAACAGTACTCACGGTCAATTAATTGCCTTTAACAATAATTAAAGGATTGCAATTTTTGCTTTAAGTAACTTGGAATAAAACATGCCACAAATGCAAAGAAAAAAAATCTTGCAACGTGAATGACAATAACTTGAAAACATAAAAATGGAAAACACTATGTCCAAAATAAATGATACTCATCTGAAAAAAAAACATTGAAGAAATACTAAGCCTCTTATTTTTCTTTTCTTTTTTTTCTTTTTTTTGACTGCCCTTCCCATTGTGGATAATGTTCATAAAAATCTAGTTCATATCAAAGTGTCGTGAATTTTTCCCCCAGAGTTATTCACTTTACATCCAAATGTATACTTTAAACTGGAAAGTTCTTACCTGCCGTCCGAGGTCCCATTTCTTCTTACTTGTTTATCCAGATTCTCAGAGAAGACTGTTTCTAAAGATGAATCCAGAAGTAGAAGGCCTTTATCTGCTCATGAGGACGTGTGAAAAACACTGATGGACAGATGATCCACACTTCGAGAAAACCTTCCTTAACCTGTAAGCCAGTTAAACCTACTTGTGTGTTTACACATTTGAAAGCAATGGTGGTCAACTGGTTGTAAAAGAAAACGCTTGTGTGTTAGCTAAATATTAAACCCTTGAACAAACAAACTGACCATCAGCAGAAGGGAGGAGGAGTCATCTCAGATGAAGGGTTTTCAATTCTGGAGCGACCTTATTAATGATGCCCCATCATCTACAAACTGTTCTGTGAGATGACATCTTAAAACACCCTCCAAAGCTCACTTCCAGGTTGCTACAGCTTGAAAAATTGTTGCAAACATTGTCATGATTTCAGCCTTGAGGATACCACGCAGCTGCCATGTAATCTTTTGGAAAGCTTGGAATTTTATCAGATTAGAAGATTAAACTAATAGTTTAAATGCATTCCATAATGGATTATTCAATCTTTTAAATGAAATACAGATCGACAAAGTTGGAAGAAAGTAGAAGACTTATAATGAAATTACTCGCAGTGTAACATTTATCTCTCAAATAAACTGAAATTGCAGCATAGTGTTTTGATATCTGCAGCTGCAGCATCTTCCAGGTTGCTGGTTTGAAACCTGATTTAATTGCTTCTGCAGCAGAAACTGAACGAAGTGTTAGGGCTTATGTTTGGATTTCCAAAAACTCAACCAGAGTGGACTTCAGTTTCTGTGTTAAAATCAAACAATGTGGCAGCTCTGGAGCGATTTCGATCAGAACCAGGCTGTAGAGATTGCAAGAGAGTTGCAGTCTGAATGTACATGAGCATCAGCCTTGTTGCTATGCAGACTCTAGGAGGCTGCAACTGGAGAGTAAAG
>JAOWBL010069383.1:0-20302 GCA_028564865.1 Zenarchopterus dispar
GTGTGTGTGTGTGTGTGTGTGTGTGTGTGTGTGTGTGTGTATGTGTGTGTGTGTGTGTGTGTGTGTGTGTGTGTGTGCGTGTGTATCCTTTCTATTATGCTGCATGTATTCAGATTTGAAGTTTAAGTGTTTTATATGAATTCTGCCAGCATTATCACCTGAGAAAACAAATCACTACATCTCTCTGTATAAAATATGTAACAGCAAGTTGTGTCATTTCTAAATGGATGTTGACATCTTGGGATTTTCCATAAACTGAGCAGATGCATGCACCAAAGACTGTGCCAGGGTTTCCTGACAGCAGACAGGTGAATATATCTGCTGCTCACTAGATGAACCTGCAATCCAAAGCTTAATTATTACTTTTAAAAAAAGGTTATAAGTTGTTACTTTTACATCTGTAGCTGCAAAAATAAAAGAAAAAAACTATGCAACATTTCTTTATCAGTTTGCACCACAACCAAACAAGCTATCAGGATTTTTTTTGTTTTTTGCCAAACTTTAATTTTAACACAAGACGCTGCAACTTAAATATTAGCATGTTTTATATCAAGTGTTTGTAATCTATTTCTATATGCCATTTCTTTGAGCAGCTTTCTGTGTTCTTGTAACAAACAGGAATACCATGGGCTTTTCTGGGTCTTTTGGGCCTAATTTTGCCTCTGCCTTCTACACATTAGAGTTAATAATGGGGATGGATAATGAAAGTATTATGACCAGAGCTTTTGCACACACCATGTACTTTTATGCTCTTTAATTAATCATACTGATGCCAAAACAAACACAATTTAAACTGGGCCTGTGATGCTGAGTATGGAAGCAATTTTTAGGCAGAATTTTTCATTTTATAAAGTATCAGGACAGAAACAAGAAAAGAAAAGTTGTTAAAATTACATTGTGGAACAATAGAAATAACAGGTTTTACTTTGTAAACGACTGTGTGGACTTGTTTCAGGATAATTTATATAAATTGTTTGTTAATATGAATACAAATTAATATTTGTTAATGGTAAATATCTTGCCTTTAACTGAGGGCATTTCATGGATAGAAAAATCTTTTTTCCTTCCAAATAGGGGAATCTAGGAACTAAATTTTTCCTCAACAGCAACTGTATCAGTAGCTTTAAGGTGGACCACAGTTTATATTATAACCAGAGCAAGCAAAGTGCACGTGTACTGTGCATTTCCCACACAAAGTCTTTTGAAGGTCACAAAAACCACCAATATATACAAATATATTTTTTAAAAATTAACAGATGATATAACAAGAGTAATGACCTCAGAAAAAGTGAATGGGATGGTTCATGTCACTACAGAGCATATGAAAACAGATTGAGAATATTTTTGTGATCTTAAATGTTACTTTTAAAAATGTATTTGAATCTGTCAGTATTTCAATGAGGTTTTTAGTGTAAAAACTGCATAGATTCCCTGCAATTGCAGGGCCTCAGAACGTATGATAATTTACATAATAGACAGAAATAGGAAAATATCATCTTAAATATATAAGGTGACCTTCAAGTGAAGCTGATTTTTGGACTTTACTCGGGAAAAAGACTGTATTTTTGTGCTACTTTTAATGTAGTGAAAACATGCCATCCATCATCAGCTCCACTATGGCCCTGAAGCATCTGAAACACAGAAATGGCAGCATAAGTTTTTGCTTAACTTTCCTTTCTCTGGTGATTTGGAGTAGCAACAATGTTATGTCGCTGACAGCAGAGTGCTCAGAGACAGTTTTCTGTGGGGTGATTAAGGACAACACATTGAGCACATCTGATTAACTATCTGAGAACAGATGGCTATCAGATGAGGCTTTCCATCAAACCCCTTCAGCCAGACAGGGGTCACGTCTAGAGCAGAGGGGCGCTGTGATAATAGTCTGGAAATTAAATGGAAATACCACTCAATCTGTGATACTTAATTTGCTTTTATGGGAAGATCATTTAAGCAAGATATATATTTAAAAAACAGGTATATGTTCAATCCAGAAGCTCAAGTTGCTATGAACTGTCTGAAAAAGGCTTTAGGAAAAATGTAATCCTAGGACAGTTTTGACTTCAGCATGACTTTGCACATAGGACAAGTTCAGTAATCAATCAACAGATGATAGATGGACTTTTTCCTCTACATCTGGGCAGGTGAATAAAGTACAGCTCCTGAAAAAGGCATCTACATCTCTACTTTTCTATTTGTGCATACACATGCCAGTGTGGTTCATCAGCTCAAAACATTTGTAAAACTTGTTAATGTTGTTTTTTTTTAATATTCTCATTTATTGATTCTAATTTTACACTCAAACAGGCAATGCGTTCACCGTCTGGATCAGAAAACAGGGTTCAGACTAAGATAAATCTTTACTTTTCTTATATTATCTGTCCGAAGCTTGTGGCTGACTTGCACATTTGTGAGTGCTTGAGAGGCTAGTCCTTGTGACATAAATATAACCTGAAAGCATATAGAAAGCTCCGTGTGGACATGCTTAATGTTTTCTGACTGTGTCAACTTTTGGCCTTGTCTTCTACTGTTTATGTATGGATATCTCTTTTAATTACAACAGAGACAGCTACATTTCAGCAGTGGCCAACACACACGTTTGTTCCAGTGTTAACTATCTGTGACTAAAGGCACTCTGTCCAGAACTCAGAACATATCAGATGATTTATTCATCTCACTCCAGATCTGAGAGTTAGCAGAAAGAAAGAGTTGCCTTGAAGTTGTTTGACCGGAGCTTGCATGATGTTCTTTCAGGGAGCTACAGCCTGTATAAGCACCCTATCAAAAACTGTGTACCTACAGTAATGTGCATATATGTTCTTGACAAATATACAAAACCTTTGCTATGCTTCAGTAAATCAGTGGATAAAGTTCCCTTCCCCTGACAATGATATGGGCTGATAAAGATATACCTTGTACAGCTGGATCCACACGGTCCCATTCAGCATTAGTGCAAGAACAAGTTTAATTTGCTGACCTTGTTTTACTTACACAAAACAAAACTGTGGCTCAAACTAATTCACAAAGACTTAAATTTATAAAGCAATTCTTGAAAAACTTCTGGACATCCCTGCCCATGTGTTTAAAGCAAGAACACAAATGAATGAATGTCTTGTATTTCTGCTCTCTTACCTGAGCTGACATCAGTGATAACTCCATTATTCCTGGATCAGTGGTTTCCAGCCTGACTGTGTGCACAGAACGCGGCTGACTGCGAAAGAAGAATGTTGACTGCTGAAAAATACAAAAGCGAGGGAAAATCTACGAGGAAGGTCTTCAGAGCCGCACTGCCGAGCCTTGCTGAGTGTCGTTGTGGTTCTAATTCATAATGACACAATGAAAGCTTTTCATGCTTCATGGAAGAGTTTATTCACTAAGCATCTCTCCTCGCTCTCTCTCTCTCTCTTTCTTTCTCTCTCTCTCTCTCTGGTTCTGGGGTAGATGCAAACTTACATGTGACTTACATGCCATGCAAAGTTAAGTTACTGATGCTGGTTGATTTATTATGAAAGTAGCTGGACACCCCATGCGGTTCTCCTGCCACTTATTTTTGGCTCATCCCAAAAGTAGATCCTCAAAATTTTCATTTCTTCATGAAAGACTAACAGCAAAGTCCTGGTTACCCCTGCCCATCATTCACTCAGCTGTCTCTACTACTGTCACTCCTACGAAGGTTACAAAAAACCTGGGCATCATCTTTGATGACCAATTATCTTTTTTCTGACCAAATTCAACTTTCTTTTCGCTCTCCTCAAGGCAATCTTTTTGTTCTCTTATGTTGTTCCTCAATGGTGGAACAAGTTACCAGTGATCACAAGAGCAGAGGCGTCCCTCTCTACAATCACGAAGGTGTTGAAAACTGTCCTCTTCCAAGAACACCTTCTGTCGTAAACTACATTCAAACTTCCCGAGCTGCACTTCGATCTCATCTTAGTGGCTCTGAGCTACACTTGTTAAAACATTGTCTTATCTGCACCTACTTTGTGATCTATAATGTTACTGTGGCTTTATTGTATTCCTTCGTTATAAGTCTCTTTGGGTAAAAGCGTCTGCAGTTAAAATGTATGGCCGTATTTGTGTTACATTACAAAGAGAAGTGGCTATCATTTTATAAATGACTGTCCTCTGTGTTACTAATCAGGAATTGTGCATTGTTGAATACGATGTTTGCTGAAGATTTAACACAATAGATTTACGACCTTGATGCCAGAGTACATCCCTCTTAGTTCAGGATCCATACATGAAGGTCTTGGGCCTGTATTTGGAGTACGGAGTTTAAATCAAAGATGCAGCATTCTCAGCAACTTTCATGTGAAATTGATGGACACAGCTTTGGGACTGAAGGACTAAGACCTGACTAATCTTGCCCTGTGTATTACTTTGCCTTAATCCATGACACCGAGAATATCTGTAATATCTGTTGTTCAAATTCATTCGAAAGTCAACTTCTCTTGTCCTCATTAGTCAGTGTCGTTTATTTCCACGGGGGATTTGATTGGTTCATGGCTTGTGTTGGTGGCAGTTGCAAGGCTCCAAGGACTAAATGAATAAATAAATGAAACAACCCAGTCTTTGTGGCAGCAGCACAACAGGGAAATGTTATCTGGCAGAGCAGAAGAGTTTGTTAATGCCACTTAAATGGATGAATTATTGATTATTTAGCTGATGATTTGAACTTGAAGGTTGATTAGAGAGAAAATAGCGAATATGGAACTTTCTTGAGTTGTGGACTTTCTGCTTAAATGTATTTTTATTATATCCTTTTAATCATATTTTATCTGGTTTTATTGCCTTTTTATTATGTCTTTTGTAATTTAGTTTTAATGTCCATTACAAATAGAGTTGTTTTCTCCTAATGTATATTAAGCCCTAACTAACTATTATAACAAAATAGTTCATTAAAACCTTCCAACCCTAAAGGAAAGACACCTCTCAAAGAATATTGGAAAAATAAAGTCAGACTATGTTTAGAAGAGCAAAGCTATTTTGATATCTGTCTGTTTTCATGGCTGAACAGTGGTGAGTGTGAGTAAACGCATCTTGTCAGGGAGCGGCTTCGCCTACATGACCCATCTGGCTCTCAGGGTGAATTTGCATGTCGTGGGTGAGGAGTACTGTATGACATAAGTTGTGATGTAAATGTGCATTTTTTTGCTGCAGTTTTGAAATCCATCTCTCCATTCCTATAATTAGAAAAGGACAACAAAAGCAAAATCATTAACCGTGGTGTCTGTAATTTTAATTTTAAATAATTAAATAAATTTAATTAAAACATCCTTAAGTCTCCTATTAGATGATAATACATTTAAACGTTCATTAGGGACCAAAATGAATCAAAGTAGTTTGGATTTATAATTGAAAATGAATTTGCAATAAAATAACCATTAATGTTAGTCCTTTTTAAATATATTTTTTTAAATCTCACGACTCTCACTTCCTCTTTAAATGTACATGTCATCCAAGCACGATACTGAATATCAGAGACATTCAAAAGTCTTCCGATTAGGGTCCACTCTGTGTGTCATCATTTACTTTTTTTATTCATTTGACAGCTTTCCATGTTTTTAAGCAAAACATTTATTGTGAAAACTGGACTGCTAAAACCATGAAAGGAACTAAGAATTTAGACCACGTTCTACTGCTTGACAAATTCCTTTGTAATGGTCAATGTTCTGGCTCTTGCATGTCCGTTAGCGTGTAACAAAGAGAAGCGAGAAGATGATTTTGCTTTTAATGCACCTTACGTAAATGTGTGCGTATGTGAGCTGTGCATGCATGGCAGAACTATTTTGAGGGAAATGTATGGCTCTTTTCTGCCGTTCGGTCCATTTGAACAGTCGGGCGTGTTCCCCGAGGGCCAGTGTGCCCAGCTGTCTGAAGAGAGAGTGAGACACAAAGTCGTTTTACATAAAAGAGGAACGGCAAGGTGAAATGTGGACTAACAGAGAGAGGGATTTATTTTGAACATTTAAATTCAAGTTCATATTGTCGTGTTTTCAGCGTGTTGCACATTTATGACACAGATGCATTTGGGACAAATATAGCAGCAGACTGATAGTGAGTAGAAAATGTCATGTATCTGAAACAAAATGTTGGCTTAAGATATCAGAGAAAGGTTTGGAGACACCAGATCATTTAAAATGAACCAGAAAGTGTGTGAAAACTTTTGATTCATACTGAAGAAACATTTAAACACAGAAAACTCAAGAACCTTTATTTAACAGTGGTCACAGAAACCGAACAAAAAACGTTTGATGCAAAAATTGCTGTTCACATGAAAGCAGCCAAACAAGCTGTACACTGAATATGATCTGCTGTTTTTTTGTTTGTTTTTTTTGAATGTTTTTAGAATTGCTTATACATTATATGTAGTCACAAACGCATTTATCTGATGGGCACTATCTTCTTTAAGCTCGGATTCGGTGTAATGCTTATTTGCTGACTGGAAACTGTTTCCCACTTCACGTGGTGAAAGTGCTACAAGCAATGCACTAAAGAGCAAACTGGGTCATAAAACCAAACAAAACTGAGAGGGGAAGCTGTTAAGTAGAATTACAGAGTGAACGCGAAGCCTCAGCCAAGCCAGTTGTTCGGATTTGTTGCTGCTTCAGTGAAAAAAAAAAAAAAAAAAGATCCTGTGTCTGTCAAAGAAATTTGCAATGCCACCAAATTATAGTATTCTGTAAAGGCAGAACAGGACATAACTGCAATAAAAGTCATACAAGGACACAGTATTACAGAGAAGCTTATACACCACATGAAAAATGATAGTTAAAATAAAAATTCAGTTATAATAGCAGAATTGTCCGTGACCCATCCACTCATGTTGATAAATACATTATATAAAAATAATTAACAAGAATTCTACTTACAGTTCTACTAAATGTATGATTAAGTTGGTTCAAACATTTTCATTCTTCAGCATATTAGCTATGCAAAGACTCAAATTATACATTACATATTCCACTTTGCCTGACTGTGTTTCAAAAGTTGTCACAATTTCCTGAGTTCTTATAGAAAAATCTGGCAAAGTAAGAATTAATACAAAGTATATTCACATGGAAAGAGTTTATTAGAGCCAGTACTGATGAGTAATTCATACTAAGATACTATGAATGAAGTATTTTACAAATATTTTTTAAAAAGTATTTTGTGAATAAATCTTATGAAATGCATCACATCAAATGTATTAAAAAATGAAGTATGTATAAGCCATGAAATAATGGTGGAGAAAAAGACATGTAAGTACATGTTCAGGGGCTTTGCAGGAGGGATGTGAGATATACCATTAAAATCTGTTTGGAGAAGTTCGGGACTTTCTACAGATGATGTGAAACACCATCAAATTTCACCAGGAAGGAACGTAGTAAGGGCCGTTGTGAGTAAGAAACAGCCAGTGAGAAAAGGAGAGAGGTAATGACACCACTGTAGAAGAACAAATCATAAAGTGCACTTTTTTCTAGGAGCATAAGAACGGAACGACCCACGATGAGTATGCTTTGCTCACCGTATCACAGGTATACAACACAACAGATTCCTCTGTTGCAATCAGTATTACAGCTTGGTGCTACGCACTTGAAAAGAACAATGAGTGCTGCGCTATGTGAATTTGGCTGGAGATAAGAAATAGGGAGACGGGATATTCTGGATCTGGGACCTGTGATGTCATAGCACCCTCCAACTCTGAACGGCTCACTGGATGAGAAATTTTCTTAGGTGTCCTGAAACAAAGTGACAAAGTTTGGAAAACAGTCCTTCATTTGGAGGGTGGTAAGGTGAAGTTGAATAAGTCACCAGACTCTTTTTTTTTTAACCTAGAAGAGTCAAAAGTGAGATTTGTTTTAATTTTTTGTTTTTACTTTGTTTTCTTACAAGATTTTGGGAATAAAAGTGACTATGTGTAGGCACCAGGACAAATTGCTTAGGTGTTTTTGAAACATGCCGAACAAAACTGCTTGATTGGTGTAAGAAAAAGGTTGCAGCATTTTAAAATTCCATACGCTTGTCTTACAAATGGCCCAAATGAGTTTTATTGCACAGTGCACTTGTTTTTCAAAGCTTTTACTGCAGCTGGTGTCAGGAGTCCCACCACCGCCCCAGTAACTCCACCCACCACGGCTCCAAGACCCATGCAAAGTGGACCTCCAAGAGTTGTTGCAGCAGCGCCAATAGCAATCCCTGCTTCGGCTGTTGTGACAACCATAGCAGGGTTCAGAAATTTATTCTTTTTCTCTGCCTTTTCTCTTGATTTCCTCTTATATTCTGAATCAAGCCCTTCAATTCCTTTCTGCAGCTGTTCTCCCCTCAGCCTGCTCCTTAGTTT
Organism: Zenarchopterus dispar; assembly: GCA_028564865.1. Taxonomy (NCBI): domain Eukaryota; kingdom Metazoa; phylum Chordata; class Actinopteri; order Beloniformes; family Zenarchopteridae; genus Zenarchopterus; species Zenarchopterus dispar. Next base: position 8,321 of record JAOWBL010069383.1, read on the forward strand.
TTGTTCTTCTCTGCGTTTCTGCTCTTCACTGACCTCCATTATCCTCTTTGCTTTCTTCTGGATTGCTTCCTCAGCCCCCTGGTACACTGCATTTGTGTAGTACGAGCCTCCATTATCACTGATCATCTTTTTTATCTTTGTAAGCAGCTGACCCATCTGGTGGTGATTATTGATTGTATTTGAGAAGACATGATATCGCCAGTTACAGCTTGACAGCAAATCACAAAGTTCTTCACTTCCACTAATATATTCTTGGATTGTTGTGCCTCTCAGCTGATCACCGTGGGTGAAGAGAACCATGGAGTAAGCTGCAGCCCTCTCACCAAACACCAGGCTCAGGAACTGAACCGTTTTTTGTTCTTCCTCAGTAAATTTTCCCAACTTGACCACAATCAGGAAAACGTGGGGACCAGGAGCTGAAAGAGAGATGCATTCCCTCAGTTTCCTTTCCACCTCAGCTTCCGTGTACTTGGTATCATAAATTCCTGGGGTGTCGATCACAGCCACTCTGCATCCCTGTACCACTCCTCTGGCCTTGCTGCACTCCGATGTCACAGACCCTGCAGAGCAAGCTGACCTAAAAACCACTTGGTTTAAGATGGTGTTTCCTGATGAACTTTTCCCATTTCCTGTCTTTCCAATCAGGACAATTCGAATGTCCTCATTCGGACCATAACCTACAAAAAGAAAAAAAAAACAACAAATGAAGTGTTATTTTTAAAAGGTAATATGTTAATATTTCTTTATAGGCTGCTTTTGCTTGTAATTGCATCCAGATTGTGCTATTAATTATGGGAATTAAAAATAATAACAATTCTGCTGGTCTTTCAAAAGAACATGTTTTTGTTTGTTTATAGCTTTTTTTAGTAGATTATTTTACAGTGAAGACATAAATCCATACAGTAATAAATATATTCCATTAGTTTTAGGTGCATTGTCAAGCTTTTACTCTACTTTACTTCAGGAGTTAAATTGGGATTTGCAGCGTGGGGGGGCTCTGACCTTGGTGGCGGGCAAACTGGGGGCAGTAACTACAATCAATAATATACAGACTATTTGATATACTAAGAATTTGGCAAAAGTAACAACACTGAACTTAACTTTTTTTTAGTTAAAGTAGTTGATTTTTTTTTTTTTTTTTGAGACAGGCTAAATATTTTCAGTTATAATGACATGCAAATTCTCAAAATTTGCAGCATTACAGACAAGTTATAGAAAAAGCATTGCAGAAAAAGGTATATCCTTCTAAAATTTCAAACCAATCTCTCTTCCAGTAGTCATAAGTTCAGTTTTTAAGCAATTATTTCATTTCTGAAGAGAAAAGCGCTATCTAATCTATCTCATTCTTGTATGAAAAAGTTCAGTGCTGTGAACACAATGAAATGGAGCTATTTTACATTTTCATAAACAAAATAAAGGTTTCATAAATCACAAATGGTTTTAATATATTTCTTACTATCTATGAGATAATTTGATCCAGGTTTGGGGAGTCTAAGTATGGTGGTTTTTAACTCGGACCTGGTCTAAAGTGGTCTAACTGTCAAAATGCAATGAAATTTAACTATTTGTGTTTTCACAAATACTTATAAGGTTTTCACCAATGATAAAATGTATTTCATTTACCCTTTCCAAGAATAAATTCTGTTCTTGAAAATAATTTTATCCATTGGAGGATGAATTTGTCTCATTGCTCTAAAATGCAGTGGACCGGTCTTTCAGTCTTCTGGTGAATCAGAAACTAACTTCGCCGTCTTGTTCACCCGCTAGCTGAGATCTCTGTTGCTCCGTTTTAAAGTGGGAAAGTTCAACTCATCAAGAGATTTAAAGGATTTCATATCCATTTAAGCACCACTTTCCAGCGTCACATTGCCTTTATCTTTCTGTCGGGCTGGAAACTGAAAGTCACGTGACAATCAGCGCACCGCTCCAAAGTATTGATCAGAGATCTGATCAGAGGTCTGATCGGAAGGTTGAGATCCACCCGGAAAGAAGCATAAAGGAGTTTTATTGTTCTGATTGTTTTCTGATATTGTTTTAATTACGGTGAAAATCGCGAGGAATGTTTGATGCTTAAGATATATTTCCTGATTCAGCACCGACTCAAGCTCGTACAGCCCCGACCCGCCTTTTACTTTATTCCCAGCTCCGTTTGCTGCAATAAAATAGCAGCTATTCCCCCTGCTTCCTTTTCTTCCACACACACACACACAAAAAAAAAAACAACAACTCTTGAATGTACCCAAAAACCTAAAATATACAATCATGAAACACCCATTACTGGAAATAAATGCATTTCAAAACAAACCAACATCATTATGTAGCATACACTTGCATAAACAAAGCCATGACGTTTAAATCATGATTTGTGTACATAAGTTGATTGAATTTATAAATAATAAATCTAATATACAGTTTGTAACAGTACTTAATTAATACTAAATATATTTTTTAAAAATTAGCATTACTGGGTGCCTCAGCTATGAAAGCTGGTAAATTGCTCCACATTGTGACAGCTTGATATATTACAGATTTACATATTGCATTAATCTTTGGTATTTTCTTAACTAGATCGTTCCTAACAGCATGCCATCTACAGTAACTATGTGGATCTCTTACATGTATTTGTTTTATTTATTTGTTTGCCTTACAATAACCTCTATTATCCCTAAAGCACACAGGTACAAGACACCTCTTTGGACCATGAATCTTTGATGTGTGTATATGTGTGGTCAATCCAAGTCTCAAACATTTGCCCTACAGAATGAGTCTAATTTTTTTTTTTTTTTTGGTTCTTGTATTATCTGAGTTAAATTACAGATAAGAACAGATCTGTTCAGCTTTTTGCTCAGTGCTAGAGTCATTTAAAAAAGAACAAGTTACCTATGCCGCGGTGTGTTGGAAGTGCCGCTGCACTGAAAGCCGGTCTTGGACGACTGTAGGCCATGGTTTATTAGATGTTTGAATCATAAAAGCAGCTCTGATGTCTTGGCTAAGACATCCTTATATAAGGAGGTTCAATGCAGCAGAAAATGGACAACCCGGTTCGATCACATTCCATGAACTCGAGAAAGAGAAACTGAAAGTTCTCCCAACCAGAAACTAAATTTCTTTTGATTCAAGTGATGTCAAGACAAAAATAAAGGCTGGAAATACTGATGTATTGTCATTGTGTCTCAGTGGATTTTATATATGTTTGTATTGTCTACATTTTTTTTTTAATCTAATGTTTTTTGTCATTTGGATTTTATTCCTGTTTTCATTACGTATTGTTGCCAGAGGAGCTGCGATGCAACATAACCAGAGTCCTCTCCTGCCTTTCCTCTGAGGCCGTCTTGGACAGACTCCAGCACACTACCGGGACCATGAACAGGAAGTTGCTTTGCCTTTCTTCCCGTCAACGTGGGCACATTTACCATCAAAGCTGAACTCTGGAATGCATCTGTGTCTGTTTCAAACAAATGTTTTTGCGTCTCAATATGTAATAAACACTGCAAGAACCACAATTGTCGTCACTCAAAATGTCACCATGCTCAGTGATGTGACAGTGGGTTTACACAACAATCACATCAGCTTCCAAGTTTCGGTACATGGCAAAACAAACCTCTTAGGTGTTCATGAAAGTACTGAACAACTTGGAGTTTTGCTGCCAGTAGCTAATTAATAAATCATATGTTGTAAGATATTATAATAAATGTTATAGTTCATGTTATAATTAGTTATTTGTATCTTTATTAATGTGTAATCGCCTACTCTCTGGAGGAGATTCCATGGTTGAATTTCAATGTAAAATGTAAAAGTTATTTATGGAAATGACACTATAACTTCACACTTCAAAGTTAGGTCCCACCAGTGTTTGATTTTTAAAAAAAATTTTTTTTTTTTTTCTGGTGGCATTTAAACAAATTTGAACATTATGTTTACATAACTGTTTCAACAGCCTGTTTTCAGTTCAGTTTAGAAAATTCAGTTACATTTGACTAATTTCCGACATAATGGTAAATATAAGACGGAACAGAGAGTTGTGCATAAAACATGTTAGGATTAAGGGAGTAGAAAGACTATTGGTTGTTAGGCGTATACATTTGTATCTTTTTTACCATCTAACACTATAGGAAATGGAAGTTGTAACATGATATGGTTGCCGTAACAAAAAACAATGAATGTTAGCAACAAGGAGTGGTGCAGAATGGAATTTTCCAGCTTCGTTCAAGTGGATTTTAAATTTTTAAATTAAATTTTTCTTTTTTTTTAAATTAGCACAATTAGGTAATTTAAAATGCTTCAAACAGGTTTATGATCCAGTGATGTAAACTTTTTCTGAAATGAGATGGAAAATGTAAATCAAAATTTAATTTAACTGATCAATGTGGCAAATAATAAATATGGGGAGAGTAAAATGTAACAAAATGATTAGGGATCTTTACGTACAGTTATTTCCTTATTCATTATGAGAAATCAGTTCAGGGGTACTAAAAGTAAAAATAATGCCACAGAGTAAGAAGTTGCTTTGCTTTTCCTGTACATTACACAGTATGACATCAGAGTATGTAAACACAGTGACATGTACAAACATATGGCAAGCACTCAGGCCTCCAGGGGCTCTCAGCGGCAGCCTCATGCTGTCACCATAAGTGAGTGTGAGTCTCGGCATTCATTCTCTCAGCGCCTTATGTGAGTCGTATACAGCAAAGGAGCACAAAAAGCATTACAGAGAGAGGTTTCCTCAGTCACTCTTCAAATGCTTAATTTATGTGCTAACATATAAGCTTTTGCACAATGACCGTCAGTGAATATCTTTATCATCTGATAGATGACTGGTTATGTAATGACCTAAATAGTTAATCAAATTAGGCTACATGCCTGAAAGGCTACACGAGACAGAAATCAAGAAGTGCCAATAGCCTTTCTTCCTTGTATCTGAGAATCTTAAATTACTGTTTGACGTGACACATTAGCATCATATCACAGTATGAGTAACACGAGTAAATTCCACCCTCCATTTCCCCGTCAGCAGTTGTTGAAGATCAACACTATGTAGCAATAAAATCTCCAAACTATTTGGACACTATTTTCTAATTTACCTGCAATGTTCTAACAATGAATGGCTGTCTTAAATGTTACCATTGCAAAAGAAAAAAGATTGCTTATGAATAGTGATGTGGTGAAAAAGGACAGACTTAAAACTGACTTGAATCAGCTTAATGAGAACTGTTAATCAAAATCAAAATAAAAAAAACCCAATAAATTCACATTCTGTTTTTCAGGTCTCTGAATAGGCACTCATATACAAAGGGAGACATGATTTTTATAAGCAAGGGGGTTGGAGATAGCACACAGGCAGACAGTATGCATCACTACCTCCCCAACATAACATTTGTGCTCTTTGGACAAGTGGTGACACTAAACATAAAAAAGTGTCCCATATCTTTTGCTAAAGCTTTGGGTTCCTGTCAGATATTTCCGTATCTTTCAATTCCTCTTATTTTCACAACAGAAAGTCAAATCCAGGCTCCAGGAAGGCTTCTCTCATTAAATTAAATATGTCTTCATAATTTATGAGGTTATTACGTGTGTGGCATATATGTGGCAAAAATTTATAGCATTATTTTTTACAAATGTAAGAAGAAAGACAATCAAATCTGAAGGATGTGATGTAGAAAATGATTAATATGTACAAGTGGGATCCGAAAAGTTCAAGGTTCAAGAAACGAACTAGCAGGAGTACATTGTGGAAAATTTGTGGTTTCATCTCAGATTGATACATTGTCACCACTTCCATACAGAAGGTGGCAGTATTCCCCTTTGAAATTAGTTTGTTATTAGAAGCAAATTAAGAATAATTAGATTTTGATTGATTGATTGATTGATTGATTGATTGATTGATTGATTGATTGATTCATTGATTGATTCATTCATTCATTCATTCATTCATTCATTCATTCATTCATTCTAGCTCTAATCAGCTCCATACTCCATATCACCAGGTGGCGACAATTCACACCATTTCATTGTTTGTCAACCGCCACTAAAATAGATGGAGAAGAAGAAGAAGAAGAATGACGTCTTCATGTAGCTTCTCTTTGATAGCCGGCTGAATAGTGAAATCTGTGTAGGGTTTATATTTCATAGCAAGTGCTTCCACGAATTTGGTTGAGATGGATTACACTGCAACTCCAAGTGGGTTCAGACAGCGTAAGTTACGTACGTGATTTCATTGATCAAACCAGTCGTTAAAATCGCCGGTTGTGTTTATATTTAGTACCGGTGTCTTGTTCTGGTTCGCTCACTGTCTTCAGCTGGTTTAAAAAAAATTAAACATTAACAGCTTACGGGAACTAATAAACGTTTAAATTTTAGTCCACTCGTACTTAATCATATTAACTACTGACAAACAGCAGCTGAGTGTGTTTAAAATGCTAACTAGCTCAAGTAACAGAGGATTGAACCAAGCTAACCTGGCTATCTAGTTTCTCTTCTAACAGATTGTTGTTTTTCTGTTTTACTGGGAGGTTTTCTCATTTAGATTCACTTTTACCTTGGTTTTCTGTAGATAACTCATTTGTTTCATGTCCAGGTGTACTTCAGCGTTGTTAAGGGGCTTGTATACACCTTTAGCTGTTAGTTTACTGTCTGTGCATAGACGTGACAGGTTATCCTCAGAAGACCTTAAGTTGTATAACAAGATAGGCATAATACTCGTTATTAGTTTCTTAAGATATAACTCTCTAGACTGAGGATCAGGTTAAGTATTTTTACTAGTAAGGATGAAGGGCTGTGCCAGGACAGGCGTAATAAAACAGTCTGCACCAGTTTCAGTGATCTCATCAGATTTTTCTTCTGCTTTTGACTTTCGTTTTTAAACACTACTGTAACACCTAATTACAATCGCACATTATTTATGTGTCATTCTTTTCCAAATTAGATTCTGTAGCATAAAATGTGAGAAATGGTATGGCGTGAGACTTAAGTCTGTTATGAAACCTCTCAAAATTTGTGATGATCATGTTAGATACTGTAATACTGAGAAGAGGGGTTTTAGCAACAGCTGTCACAATAAAGGAACAAGAAACTGTGTTTACATGCTTATCAAATGCTCACATGACAGATAAATCAAGATCAGCATCGTTCCCCTGCAAAGGGCTTACAAATTGCTGAGAGCAGAGATGTGCAAATGACACAAAAGTTGGCCAGACAAATTCAAACTTTAAGGAAAACGTGTCCTTCACTCACAAGTTAATCGTGATCTTACATGAAAGTTGCGAGATTGAACAAAAACTTCTAACAAATGGCACATCCACAAAGTAAACAGTTTTGGTGATTGACTGACTTTAGAAATGAGGAGGCATAGACGCATATTTATTTGATTGTTCTTTAATCGTGGCTGCTTGCTTTACTAACTCTGCCTCTTGTTTTGTCTACTACTTATTTGCCATATCTCCTTCTCTAATGTCTCGTTTTTTTCTCAAAGAGCCCAGTATGCGTCTGAGGAACAGCTCTATGGATGTTTCTGATGGCAGCCAGCTGTTTGAAGATACGAGTGGAGCTGGGCCCAGGTCACAGGGAGACTACAGGTAGGAGCCATTTCCATTATGCTGACTATTGAATTAGTTTGAAGTAAAGGATACTTGCAGACACTCGCATGCCTGCAGTGGTTCAGAACTAATTGTAACATTCGAGGAAATTGTCAGTTCCGTTTCTTGCATCATTTTTATCATGTACTAGTGTGGGTTTGTAAGAACTGAATTGTTGGATCATTATGGTCATTCAGATGATTGTTTGCTTTATGTTGACAGGAACCAGCAGGCTGGCCCTCAAGCGGCAGGATTTGCTGGCCAGTCCCTCCTTTCAGATCCCATGTCCAACTTGGCCATGGCATATGGCAGCTCACTGGCATCCCAGGGCCGGGAGATGGTGGACAAGAATGTAAGACTGCCTTATTATTTTCTATTTTGAAGCAGTCTGCCCATCCAGCAAAATTCTCCAAGAGTCCTGTTGTTCTGTCAAATAACTCATGTCTTTGTTCTTGCTTGTTTCAGCTGGACAGGTTCATCCCAATTTCAAAGCTAAAATACTACTTTGCTGTGGACACAGTATATGTGGGGAAGAAGCTCGGTCTTCTGGTTTTTCCTTACATGCACGAGGTGAGTTCAATTCCTCCTGTGAAGTCTAAATCTCTCTGTTCATTTTTCCCCTTTTGTAAATTAGTTGATTCTCTTTGTGATTCTTTTAAACCTTTTTACATTTCCTTGAGTCCTTCAAGGTGCGATAAAACATCTGCAAAAGTTCTCTTATTTATTTTTGTTGTTGCAGTCTTTATTGCTCATCAGAAACACCGTTCTGATTGTGTGTTTTGTAGAACTGGGAGCTGAGCTACCAACAGGACACACCCGTGGCCCCACGGTTTGATGTGAATGCTCCTGATCTTTACATTCCTGCCATGAGCTTCATCACATACATCCTGGTGGCTGGATTGGCTCTCGGCACACAGAACAGGTACGCATAACTTCATAACTTCATGCTTCATGGGTGGGAGGGATCTGACCATTAGAATGCTGATTTGTACCAAAATTCTCTTTATGTAGATCTACCTTTGTTTTAACTTCAACATTCAATGGACAAGTTTCAGCAATTATGGGATTTAACCAGTAAAACAAAGACCAACAGCACCACAAAAATGCCTCATGGGGAAATGTAAAAAAAATTCCAGTATATGGGACAAATGTGTTTTTGATTCAAGATGTAATATCTATGTCAGTATAGATTAGAAAGCCAAAGTAACATGGGTTGTATTTCAAATAATTTACCCTACCTTCTCCACAGGTTTTCTCCAGAGCTGCTGGGAGTTCAGGCCAGCTCGGCGTTGGTGTGGCTGATCATGGAAGTCCTTGTGGTTCTGCTGTCGCTCTATCTCGTCACTGTAAACACAGACCTCACCACCATAGACCTTCTAGCTTTTTCTGGATATAAATATGTTGGGTATGAACCACCGTTAACATCTTATGTCATTGTTTTTATTATTATTTTCTTTGTGTGCCATAGTCAATCTAAGACTGTGCACCTCTTTTCTGTCTCTCCAGGATGATCGTAGGTGTAGTAGCTGGTCTTTTGTTTGGGAAGCCAGCGTATTATCTCTCTTTACTCTGGTGCTGTGTAGCCATCTTTGTCTTTATGGTAAGTAGAAGCTTTTACAGATTTCTTTATCTACAGTCTTTGCAGATCTAAATTCTCTAAATGTATGTTTTTTTTCTTAGTAAACCAACAAAACATGTCAATGTATGTGTCTTTTTTTAAGTTCTCATCATACTTGAGTAAGTTTCATACTGGGTTGCAGTAGGATCCTGATTAGTTGTGATGTCACAATATCATTAATAATACTTAAAACCCACAGTTAAAGAAAGACAAACCTTCATCTTGAAGCACATGAATGTAAAAACAATCTTCATGAAAGTTAAACGCTGAACTCTGAGTCATTGGTTGACTGACATGTATATGATACTTCATACATTTTGCTGATTTCTCCTCAGATCCGTACTCTGCGCCTGAAGTTGCTGTCGGAAGCAGCAGCAGAGGGGAGGCTCGTGAGAGGAGCTAGAAACCAACTGAGGATGTACCTCACCATGTCTATAGCTGCAGCACAGCCCATCTTCATGTACTGGCTCACCTACCACCTCATCAGATAAAAGTTACAACACTCAGGCAACAAAGTTCAGTTGTGTCGAGGAATTTGCCATCTTACTGCGCCCTCCCCCTCAAGAAAAAAAAAAAAAAAAAAAACTGCACGTATGTCAAAGATGAACTTGGGGGAAAATGCACAGCAACACAAGGACAGAATGATACAACTCATGGGGCAAAACAACGGCTTTGTTTTCTCTCTCAGTACAGCCATGTGGTTAGTTTTGCCTTCTTTGTTTTTTATATGTCATGTCTTCAAAATTTGTAGCACAGCAAGTGGCTTTAAATACCTTTTTTTCTTGACTGTGTAATTACATGTTAATTATGTTTTTTTAGGACTATTTATGTATGTCTGTGAATAGCAAAAGTATTATTACAGATGTAGCTTTGGTCAGATTGTCACAGCTGATTTCTTTCTTTATGAGCTGACTGAAAGAAAGCACAGTAATGATGCACAAACCGTCCGTTTATACGACTCATGTTCAGGTAAACAAGTCAGTTATTTCTGAAAACAATGTTTACGCAACTGGTTTGTAAATGTAGGTATACAGGAAGTCCTCACTCGCGACTGTTTAATCTTGTATCCGCTTTGTTACATGTGCGAGCTTTGCTGCGTGATGCCTCTTGATTAGAGATCAGCTGTAAGGACCAGTGACATTAAAGTTCACATCCTTACAAAGAGAAATGAGTTTCGAGATCCTTTTAAAAATGAAATACATATACTGCTTTTCATATTGAAAGTTAGATGGAATAAAGAAAAGGAAAACTAGACAGTTGTGCAAAAATTCTTAGTCGTCTTTGGATACTTGAAATACTGTAAATTAACGTCAGCAATGCTTACATGTGTTTGTCTTAAGCAAAAATGAAACAAGATCTCTGATTTTTTATGTTCTGCAAAAATCTTACATTGGACGAGGCTAGGGTTTAAAATGACTCAAGTAATGCCGTTTTCTCAAAGGAAGTAGAATAAATCTTCATCTGTTAATTAAGGTGCCACTCAAAATGTTTTGATAAGAACTTGTTTACATTGGATCCATCAACAGTAAATTATGTAAATGTATCGGGCACTTTAACCACTATGACGTGATCAGTCACGAGCTGATGCCACGTTGTTTCCAAATACACTAGAAGCACATGTGTGGTTAATCAGATTAGATCAAACCACTTCAATTATATGACTGATAAATAAAGTGCGACTGATGGAGCTGCTGCTATGTGTGTTGTTTTGTGCCTGAAGTTTGCCTGCTTATAGCTAAATTTTCCACTGGAGAAAAGGATGATGCCAACTACTCCTGGAGACGCAAAGGGGCAATTATTTGAATACTGTAAAGCAATTCAACATGAAATGTAATAAAACAAGGAAATAACCACAGCGTTGGATGTAGGATTGCATTTCTATTGATGTCATTTTTAACAACATGATTGCTTTCTTTGCTTCACAAAACTGATCATTTTCAATTCAATCAATTTCGAGCAACTCCCACTAAACATTTATTTCAGGCACAAGAGAGAATGATTTCTATAGTTTCTACATTTTTAGAATCCATTTTAAATACAATATTTGCTAAGCTTGTCTGACTGGAAATGAATTGGTACAACAACAACAAAAGAATGCAATTATAGAAAGTCCTGATCATTTAAGTTTATTAGGGACAAAAATTAACGTGTCTTAATGAGGAGATTATGCATTTTTGGATTTCTACCTACACATGTATTCACCAAACTTAAGATTTCACTGATTCATGACATCCTGCCAATAGTAAATTGTAAAATTATTATCAAACAAGATATAAAGACAGAACATGCACAAGTTATATAAATAATGCAGATGCTTTTGTAATTAACTATAAAACATCAGCTACATTCATCTACATTTCTAGGTTAGAACTGGCTTTACAAAATTTAAAAGAGATGAGTCTATATCTTGAACAAAAACAAAAACCCAAAACCTCAAACTTGGGAAAACTAAGCTGGACTGATTGTAGGAAGCCGTTGTTGCTTCAGTCTGTGTTGTTTAGTTCTTTCCAGAAGCCTCTGTTGTTATGAATCGCCCTGAGAAGCCTGGTCTGCATCGTCCTCTCGACCGGGCGTTTCCTGTAGTTGGGCAGCAGCAGCAGATAATGGCAGGTGAGAGCTTCGGGCAGGTGGTTCTCGGTGGCATTAGGCAGCGCAGCCACTTTCATTTGGACACACTTCATTCCTGTGAAGGGAACTCGCTCGCAGCCTGTCAGGAATACTGAAGATGAAAAAAAATACACAAGTGAAGGATCTGGTTAACAGAATCATCTGGTTTTAAGGAAAAGAAAATTT
>JAOWBL010069384.1:0-20293 GCA_028564865.1 Zenarchopterus dispar
ATAAAAGGTTAAAGAATAAATTCACTTCCAAAATGAATGACCAACAAATGCAAACATTAATATGCTGAGATTCTAACTAGACTGTTTTACTTGTAAGAAGTTCTTATGTCAAAAAAAAAAAAAATAAAAAGAAAGACTGACATGTGTCAATCAATATGAATGGGAAAGTGAAAACTGATCAACTCTGCTTTTAGGAACTCTGACCTAAATTTTAAAACCCCTTAAATTCTCTAATCCTAACTTAATTGTCACCTTTGAACAATTTCTCCCATTTCTTTGCAGAAATCAATTCTTTACTCTTTCCTACTTTTTTTATGACATACATGCTCTCTTGCTTTAATATTTGAATGACATTATACAATCTAGGAATAATCTTAGTGCATGGTCTGGCCTTAATAAGGGATAGAAATACCTGCAGGAATTCTGATTTGCCTTTTCCCAAAGCTACTTTTAGATATAATAACTTGTAAGTAAAGTTTTGTTTTCCTAATCCATAGTCAGTGAGTTCAAACTTCTGCAGTGCCACCTTGTGGGAACATGAATTATAGCAATTGAGGTCTACTAAGATTGAGTTTATAGATCTGTTGATTGTGTGAATCATAAGCAGACCATCTCAAGATTCTTAATTAATCTTGAGCTATCCTGACATATTTTCTTAACAGCATTCAACACAGTATTATTTAAAGCCTTCATTTTGTCCTGCAGTTTGCTGTCTGTTATTAGGCTCCTCTTGATATTCATTTCCTGTCATCTTGCAGTGTAAGTTGAGCTGCAAAGTAGTTCCTGCAGGAAGAAAAGGCTCATACCGCTTTTCTTTTTTTCTTTTGTAATTGCAGAGTTTTATATTTGATTCTAGTCGATTACCCCTCCCATTAGTATCTTGACATCAATCTGTCCCCTTATATAAATTGTGTAGGTGATATTTTGACTGGCAGACATGGGAGAAGCCAACACATTTGTGGAGGAATGTTCACTCTGACTGGCACCTAAGTTAGAAAAAAAGGGAATAACATTCTGTCTTTCTATAAGTGATTGAAATCATACATTACAGAGAAATCCTCTGACAGCAGGACTCTCCCAGCTCCATATATATGTTTCTCATCTGGATGGTAGGTCAGACTTATATATTAGTACCTGGGTTTTATCAGTTTGAAATGGACCTCTTTTCATCTGTTTCTGGAGTGTCTGTATAGTGTTACACCTATCAATAGGTAATCCGTAAAAAGGCCCACCTTTTCATTCTAAATAAAGTTGTTTCTTCATTTATTTCAGGTATCTTTCTGATGTACAGGGACTGGGGTATTTTTATCATTTTTTTCTCCAGAAATTTAAGTGCAAAAAGAAGAAATTTTGGAAGATAAGATGTTTCAGCGCCAGGAGAAGCTGAAGACTGTCATTTATTTATTTGCTTCACACTGATGCAAAAATAGCTTTACAGACCAGTAACCACTTTAAATGTGCACTTTGCAGATGATGGAATAATTAATCTTGTTTCCATTTTAAATTTCAAGACAGCCAATCAAAGCAATCTGATTGTTGCAGCAACTCTTTTGTGTTTTTCCATTATATTCCTGATAAGCATGCATAAGAAGTGGGGTCCATATTTCTAATGATATTAGTATTATTAGAATATTATATTAGCCGATCTCTATCAGCTAATATAATATACTTTTTATAAACTAAGAAGAGCATATTATGAGTAGATGCCTCAATGAAATACTAAAATAATTGGATGGGTTTTGCCCTCTTGTGAAACTGTAGAGTTTTATTAGAGGGCATATAATGTTCTCTTCTCTGTGGATCCAATGATCTTGACAAATCTCCTGTTAGCCTGGTTTAGTATGGTTAATGGAAGTGGATCTGTGCACCTAGTCTAGGTGTCAAAAATAAACAGAAATAACTCCAAAATGTACTTATTTACATGTTGTCACTTGAACAGTATCTTGATGCAGAAATGAGTGTGTAAAATGAGACGCAATAAACCCATGCTGTATGTGTATGTGTTGTATGTATGAAGGAGATATTATAGCTGAAAATACTTTAATGTCTGTGAGAGAGGGAACCTGTGGACTGTCTTCTTCTCCACGTACGTCAAGCCTTGTCATCAGTGGTAGCACCTGGTCCCAATGCTCCAGCAAAGACACAGTGAAGTTAGCTTCCAATTCATTTGTTCTCAAACTTGCATGAAGTTATCTTTTAAGTAGGAAAGAATATATAAAATGCAGCGGGGGGATTTTTGTTTGTGAAAGTGTGTGTCCTTGGTTTGCTTTTAGGCCTTTTCTCAGTTGGACATGTTCGAAACACCTCCCAAAGGAGAGGCAGACTAGGTCAGTTTTGAGACTTCAGGACGGTTTGTGTTTGCTCTAACCATGCAGAGAGAGAGAGAAAAAAAAGACGATGAAGCAAAGCCTCATTTCTTAAAAAAGGCACCGAAGGTGATGGTGTACAACAGGTGGTAAGGCATTATAACTAGATGCTCAAACCATCTGAACTGGTTCCTTTCGAGGTGGAGGAGCAGCAACTCTACACCGAGTCCGTCCCATGTGACTGAATTTCTCACTCTGTCTCTAAAGGAGAGTTCAGTCAAATTGCAAAGGAAGCTGATTTCAGGAGCTTGTATTCATGATCTCATTTTTTCAGTCTCTAGCCACAGTTCATGATCATAGGTGAGGGTACGAATAGTAAACAGAAGGTTGTTTGTGCCACATCAGGTACAAGTAAATAAAACAACAAATTTATGTATAATTAGAGCGTGGTCTTTTGAGTGATATCGTGCATAGCCGTAAGTACTACTGAGTCACTGGCAGGAGATAGACTGACGTAACTGAGGTGCCTAAAGTGCTCCAGGTCAAGTCGATCTCTTTGGGTGATGTGTTAACAGACAAAGTTAAAGGTTAATTAAGTTTGAAATTAATTAATATACCGTCTACCCCCAGAGCTGTCGGTGCCAACAGGAGATAACAGTGCATTTCAAATTATTATAACTTTTTCAGCTATGTGGACGAAGGAGGTAATTCCAACAGATTCTGAAAGCTGAGAAGTGTAGTTTTTTTATCAATATCCTCAATATCAATATTTAATATCAATATTTATCAGCCACCCTTACTATTAAACCAGGAAAAATAACAGGCTACAATGAGAGCAAGTTGTCTGAATGTAACTGCTTGTGTGACGTGAATGTGATGAATCATTTCTGCCTTCATATTGTTATTGACCTCTTGTGGAACAAATGTAATTTTAAAATGTTGATATTTGTAAATTCCAGGACAGAATGAAGAGGAATTTAAAAGTGGAGATTTTTCTTTTTTTTAAAAAAAAAGTGAGCAGGAGGAAGAGAAGGTGAGAACTAAGGGAAAAAGGAATGATGGAAAGACCAGCAGGATCAGAGCTGAATATTGCCACAGAGAGAGCAACAGGTGAAGAAACAAGTGAACATGGTAAGGATGATGTTAGTAAGAAGGATGAAGATTAGGAGGTCTGGGAGTCAGAGAGTGAGACAGAAGCAAAGAGTGCAGAGAAGAATTATGGTGGAGAGGACGAAAGTCAAGCAATCCTCCTTATATTCCAGCTGGATCACATGATGTTATTTTCTCTGAATCCCAGTGCAGTGACAGCCAATGTTATAATAAAATAAGATCTTTTCACTAAAGTAAACAGGTGTGCTTTAGAGGTAACTGGGTAAAGTTTTACAAATTCAAGAAGCGTATTTGATAAGTGATTATGAAATAACTAAAAATAAAGCAAAACATATAATAAACATTGTAAACTGCATTAGATAATTATACACACACACACCTTTTTGTTTTTCAGATTTAAGTGTTTTAAAACACATTTATGGATATTTTGTCAGCTCCATTCACATATGGGGGATTTTCACAGACTAAGATGTCAATGCCACCTTGCTCAGACCTCTTGCCACTCCTTTGCCACCCCATGGAAAAATTTCTTGATCCGCCACTGGCTACCTGTCACTTAGCACTGTCTTGACTCCTGACCATAGCTGCTGAGCAGTGAATAAAAACACAACAGAGCACAATCATTCATATTTTAAAGAGCATATACTTTGTTGTGCTGTCAGTTCTCCTAACAGACCGTCATGAGTGGCTGTGGGTTGGCTTAGTCCTTCAACCCTGGAAGGCCCAGCTGAAAGAACTTGGAGCCATAGCTCATGTTTGTTTGGTCACTAACCACATTTTCTTTTACAGTCTATGACCATTTCTATAGTATACCACATTTGTAATAACAGTCCAGTTTATACTATTTGAGGCATCGGCGCATGTTTAATGTTGAGCTCAGATTTCTGGATGTGTGTCTGAACTGGTTGTGTCTGATCACTGGGATGCTGGAATTTATGTATTTATACTTTAAGGCTGACAAAGGTGTAGCAGCAAGCTCAGTTTCTCTTCATCTAGTAGCAAGTGCCAGTTTATGCTTATACTGCCCTTAATGAGCAATACCTGTAAAAGCTGTGCTTATTATGGTTGTCGTGGCTATGGTTTCTGCCTCTGAAGGGGACACAAGAATGCCTTCTGAACTGCTTCTGAGTTTCACGGGAGACCTCGCTTTACAAGCCACTTTTCCTCCCACCAGCAAAGTTTCTCCACTGTTAGAATGGCAGTGTACAGACAAAGAGATTCATTAGATGGTTTTTTTTCTGCTGTTAAAAGTTTGGAAAGAGTAAAAAAGTTTGTGTTTTTAAAGGTAACTTGTGTGTTCTGTTGTCACTCATTTTAGTAAGAAGAGAACTGAAGAATCTCCTGTGACTTAGAAGCTCATAGTTCAAATTCTGAAAATAATAGCAGATAAATGAGTGGATGAAATTTGTCAATATTTTGTGCATAAACTATAGTTTTTAAGAGTGAAAGTAGGAGATGTAAGAAGCGGTGAATTGAAAAAGATTGTGAAAAGTTGAGGGAGGTGAAAGCGTAGCATGTCTCATGGGATTTGCACTCTAAGACCTGTCTCATTAAGTGTTAAAAACTCAAAAAGGTACCAAAAAAAAAAGGCTAAAAGCTAAACTGAGACTTCATCAAAACAATACAACATGTTAAAAACATTAAGTCCAATCCCTTGTGACTAATTTAAAAACTGGACGGTGTGTTGCCTGAAGGTATGCTTAAATAATTAGCTCCGTAAGAGCACAAATATTTCTGAGAATTTAAAGATTTCTCAATTTGCTTTAATGGGATTTTTTTTTAGCTAGATATAAGTGATAAATACCAAAATCCACAGTACATATTCTGGAAAAAAGGCTGAACTTTTGGTATTTAAATGATTTAAACAGCTGAAAGTGTATTGAATAAGTTCGGAGGCAACACACACAGGTTCATGGAAGAACTCTGGAGTGTGAATGCTGCTCAGCTTTCACTCCTGATGCAAGTAAATGCATTACTTCTTACCTACTTGTGAGCAAATATGCTCTGTATCACTGCTCCACATACAAACGCCCTACTTTCTAGTTTAATACCTTCTCCTTGCACTTAGGCTTTTTATGTGTACTCAGTAAATTTCTGCTCTTGGATTTTTAGCCAATAGAATGCCAAGCTTGAAGAAAGGCTGTTTAGATCCTATTTAGATGCATTTTACAGAGATTTCTTAGCAAAATAAAGCCAAAAAATGGCCATGCTGTCTCAAAACACACTTAAAGTGCACTTTGAGCACATTTTCAATGTTATATGTTCTTACTCTATGGTGGTAAGAGATCTTCTAAGCTGCCTGAACTAGCAGTCTTCTGAAGGGTATCTGGTGAAGTAAAATAAGTGCAACGCCCCCGGGAAGTTATGACGTGAGTGTGAATACTTCTGAACATCCTTGTCAGCATTCACACAACTAAATATCAACTATACTGTAGTTTCACTGTGGATTGTTAACAGAAATGCAAGAAACTGCTGGGTCACAAGATCTTTGAAGAATGAAAAAAAAAAAGAGTACATATACAGTTTAGGCGAGTTCTCTACAGAGTCAGCAAGTGAGAGGAGGATGTTAGCTGAGAGGTATCAATTTTTAGCACCTTTCATCCCCGCCATATGGCTGAAAGCCTTTAACTGCTCTCAGTTCTGACATTTCCAACTGATTTGCGACCTGCTGTTTTTAAGCCTTGAGCTCAGCGTTTGTCTGTGACTACCTGGGTCTTTTTGGAACTAAAAGTGATCGTATGTAGATAAGAGGAGACTTAAGGGTTATACTTCACAAGTAACTGGACAGAAATACACATCTTTGAGGTCTTTTACTGAAGTGTAAATATAGAATCATGTATAAGATGGACAGCAGAGCAATGTTCAGAAGTGAATCTGACTAAAGACTTGCCTACACATTAACTTGTAGGGAAATTTTATGTTCATGAGAGAAACTGGTATTATTTAAATTTCAGTTTATCTTGGGCAAATCATAGCGCACATAAAGAGAGCCGGACAAACTCCTGTTATGTCACCCATAAGTTTCTAAAGATGATTTGGAAGACCAGTTGTGCAAGCTCTGGTGGTTGCCATGTTAGCAGGAGGTGATGTTGTCCAAAAATGGACTAAAGCTCGGAAGCGGTCGGTTGCCTTCATCTCATCAGTGAACTTTACACCTCAGTTTCCACAACCCTAGCTATTTCAGTTTTCACTTTTTTCAAGCTAAGCCATGATGCTAAATAATGTCACCTTATATTTATTCTAATATTCAATTACATATTGCTACCAAAGTGACATCTGCAACTATTAGTAAATTTGCAGCCATCTTGGTTGTTTTGCATAGTGAATTTTAGATGCTTCCATGTAAGTCATTAAATAAAGCCTACCCACACCCTATTCTGATTGGTTGGGTACATTGGTTGGAAATGGCTAGGAATGGGAGGGGTACACGACCCATTTGTCAAGAGACAATTTTCACTCAGTGAATGAATAAGTCTGGCCAGGTTAGGTAAATTTGTTTTTGTTTAGCACAAATCGTCATTTAAAGTCCAACCTGAGGAACCAAAGTGGCAATATTTGTAGAGAATTTTTTTGGGAAAAAAAGATCCTGTTCACGGGTCTCCAGACTCTGCTCAAACATAACTACATACACATTTATATAGAGCACATATCTTATGGTCTACAGTGTTTTTTGGTTGTGTATTAGTAGTTTGATAGAGGTTGGATGCATACGTGAATCAGAGAATACTAGTAGGTGTGATGGTTTGGGCTAAACATATGACTTTTTTTGTCTGATAAAATTACATTTATAAAATTTTTGCTGTTCCTATTAATTTATTTGATCTTAGATTAGAAAGACGTGGTATACTTTTTAAGCTCTGCATGATTTGTATAACCACAATGTTATTGATAAGACTGGACAAGGTGCTGACATCCATCAGGGACACACATGATAAATGAAATTATATTTCATTCTCTGCTATGCATGCCTGTCTGTTGTCAGGAACAGCCATCTCAGTTTATGAGACTAAGACACTTCACCATTTTCATACAAGTGGCCACTAAAGCAGGCTACTCTGTCATTGTTTTGTTTACACTTTACCGGGCTAAACCATGTTAACATTAAATATAAGAGGTTTTAGCTGCATATTAGGTGCAGAAAACCTCCAGATTGCTGTTGAAAGATGACACCCATTGACAGGATCAGGAGATAAAAATGCTGTAGAGCAAGAACACCTGTCCAACCCTGCTTGAAATCAGTACCTTAAAGCAATCAAGTAATTAAAATAACATGTCTGAGCAATCAGCGCCAGTGGGAGGTTAATTTCAGCAGAATTAGTGCTCTTTGGTTGTACTTTGATGATGCAAAAACAATGAAAAACTGGAAGTAAGGTGAAAATGAAAGAATAAATATCTGAAGGCTTGTTGTAGAAGAAATGTAATGTATAAACACATAATTTGACAGACTGTTTTGCTGAAAAGTAGCGGGTCCTGGAGCTGAATCCTTTTCCAATAAATAAAAGATGAACATTTGAGCTCAGTGTGACAGCACTGGGGTAATTTTACAGAAATATGGAGGATTTGGGTCTTATATGGTGTCAGCCCACCAGCTTGTGTCAACATCACAACAAATCACATAGGTGGGCTTCAGAGCCTGCTGAACAATGAGGAATGACCCAGCTGCAAGTACTCAAACGCATCATCTTATCTAACTTTACCAACTAGACCAAAGCCTAGCACAGATACACGGACACAGAAAGATTTTTATTCAGTACCATTTGCAAAAGGTCAAATTTCAAACTGTAAGAAAGAAAGTAAAAAAAAAAATAGAATTTAAATCGATTGTCATTATTTTGCAAACTCTCTTACAGAAATATATTTTGAGAGAGCTGTTGTTATTTACATTTCATCAGGACTAGCGGGGTTGTAGTCTGTTTCAAACATGAAGAAAAGCTCAGATGCAACATTTTACCATGCTTCATTGCCTAGAAAAAAGACTGGTGTTTTCAGGAGATATCAAAGGCCCAGATAGTCAGTTTTAAGTACTTGCTAAAACTAAGAGTACAAAAAAATTAATTAAAAATAACCTTTGTTTTTTGCTGCAGCTGATTAGCATCTATTATGTTTACAACAGTTTACAGCATCATCAACTTGCATTCACTCATATTTTTGCATTTGACACTTTGTCCATGGTGTTGAATAAAACATGCTACCACTATGTTTTATATCTCTTGCATTTTCTCATTTGGCCAGCAGCTTCTGAGGGCCACAGATTTGCTAGGATATCGACCCCAGCTGCTGGTCTGAATTGCTGACAGATAAGGCCAAGTGATACATCCATATGAGTGTAAAAGAACCTCAGCACTGTTAGACTGGCCAGCCTTCCCAACTCTTATCCTGAGTACAAGAACTAGCCTGTTTGTCTGGATTTCATTTTGATTTCCAGGGGGGAGTACCAAAAAACGTGGAGGAAATTTGTCTTTGAGTGCCATTGGACAGTCAAACAACCAACTAGAGAAGCAGAGCATGTGATCCAGGCAACAACAACCAAACTGGTAGCAATAAAAGAGATCCGAAACAGTGTAGAGCAGAGCAGGAAAGCCAATGAGTGACTGTTTTCCATTTGGTTTTGCAATAAAAACCTATAAATCCAAGGCATTATTGACAAATTGTGATGCAATTGTTTTAAAAAAAGATGCTCTTGGACACTCATGTATCAGTCATGGCAGAAACCCCGCCCCCAGGTGCCGATGAATATGATAAACGGTATCAGATCTGTTTCACAAGAGGGAATTTTTGTGATGTAAATGGTCATAGCTAGCCAGGAAAAAAATAAGAGGGAAAACAATAAGAAATAAAAATAAAGGGTGGCTTGGTAATTAGGAGGCTCCTGGTTCAGCTCCCGGCAGGAGTCTTTCTGTGTGGTTTGCATGTTCAGATTCTCTCCTGGGACTCGAGCTTGATCTGTCAGTTCAAAAACAGGTTAATGCCAGGTTAATAAAAGATTCTTAATTGTCCATATAAGTGAGTGTATGTGCTTATTTTTCTATATTTATCCCTACAATGGTCTGGTGACCCTTCCAGGGTGGACTCCATCCTTTCACCTGAAGATAGCTGAGATTCACAAACAAAACATCACCAAAAAGCAACCAGTGACTCTACCCACAGCCATCCTGTAATCATGATATAATAAGATAATACATGTAATAGGACCAAAATTAACCATGAAATGAACAAAATTTTGGAAAGTGGAAAATTTAAAAAGAAAAAAAAAACATGAAAATAAATCCAATCATATTATATTCACAATGGCTGCAGAAAAGGTTAAGTGCACTCACTACCACACATCCAGCAAAACACCATTTTGCCAATAACACATATCCTCTAAAGTCCCTGAGGTGAATTGAGAAAATAAAAGAAGCCAATATACCAATTAATTGCTCAAGGGGCTGATACTAAGCAAGGTTTTAACAGTTAGGGGTTTTCTTTACCTGATAACATTGCTCCTTTCTACTGCCATTATATTTATGTGTGTTCCCAACAGCAATGTCAAGATTTATTTCAGGACCACATAGGACAAATTCAAATTGCTTAAACCCAAAACTGATTTCCTTGCATACCAGCCACGTTACATGGCTATCAGAATTAACATGGTAATTTAGCTCATTTTGGAGAAATGAGAAGGCTGCTCTCGACATGACTCAGGTCTTCACAGATGGTAATAAAGATGTGATTTCATAAATTTGTTTGTTCTTGAATTTCAGCAACTTGGCCAGTCTTGTTAAAATACATTATGAGGATTTTAATGATATGGTTTATCAAAATGAGTGCTACTTTAGTCAGTTACAGTAATGAAGACATGAAGAAGCATGGGCAAATACATCAAAATTACAAGATGTTTTTCCAACTCAACTGTGTGTGAATCTTTTTCACTACATACAACATTGTTAGCTGTTAAAGTATTGACACGGCTGTCTAGGATTTTCTCCACTATCAATATGACAATTTCTGAATAGGCTATTGAAAAAGTTTATATTGATTCCAGTTGGAAAGTCAGATAAAGATGTGAGTTTCTAAAGCCCCTAGAAAAAATATCCAAGAGCCATTTACACTGACGTTTAAATGGCAGTTGTACAAAAGGCAAACCGAATGACCTCAAAACAAAGGATGATGCCGTTCACAGACTCGCCGTCCGACAGCTCTTAAAGGTTTGAATCAAGGCCTTCATCTTCATTGTTCTTGGAAATGTTTCACCTTTGCTCAAGAAGTCGTTGTCAGTTTGAATTAATTGATGAAGAGTTTTGAGCTTACTCGCTGTTGATGATGACCATTTACTCATCTACAGCCCTCAGCTAAGAGTTGACTCAACATCCACTGACTTTGCAAATGTTAAAAGTAAATATATGACAGAAAAACAAATTGAGCAAAAGCCAAAGTTAAAAGGGTTAAAGAAGTGGAATAGAAACAGTATGTGCACCCAGATATGAAAGTTAATGATTCTTTCTGAATGCATTGTGTGACTTGGTGACAAAGAAAACTAGCCAAGAAATATTCTAATTAAAAAAAAAAAATCGAAAGCTTCAGGGTGAACAGCCGCTCTTCAAAAGCCTGTTTATTCCTTTTCATCTCAGTTGGTAACTCATTATCATCTCGCAGCATGATATCAGCCCTGCAATAAACATCACATCACTGAAATTTAACAAATCCAACGAATGGACGTGGGCCTGCAAAAATTATTGCTGAGTTATGTTTTCCTCTTAGACATCCAAACACTTCACCTTGACTTGTTTCTTCTCTGACAAAACATCTCTTAGCGTTTGTTGACTGACTGAACCAAAACCTGCAGTGAAGCTTATTAACGTTGTTTATTTCAATTAATTAGAGATGCCTGTCGGTTTCTTTGAATGTCACCGCAAGGCTTATGCATTCTGAGCCCGACATTATGTATTTTTGTTTGTTTATGACATTTTAATCATGTTCAGTTTTGTGCGTGTCAGTATTCCTCAAAGTACAGCATCAAGTACTTCGGTTCAATTCAGTTTAAAATACTTGCATTACACTTGAAGGAAATTTAGTGTGACGGGGAGTGATTCAGTCAGGGTTTAAAAAAAAAAAAAGAAGACACTACGGAAACATTGTAAAAGGTTACAGCTTTAGGCAGGATTGATTTCTTCTATAAGACTGTTTCAGCAAACCTGAAAATGTTCCTGACTGAAGACACTCCATCCTCTATTCACTGTGATGTGTAGAGGATCTGCTGTGTTTTGGATCTCATGAAACATTTTCTTTTACACAATCACTTCTACACAACACAGAGCAATCCCAAGCAAAGAGCGCAGAGCAAGTTATCATCCCCAGTTTCTTTAAGCCAGATATCGCTGCAAACACTCGAGGCACTGACGCTTCCTCGGTGCTGTCTGCTCTGTAACTTCTTGTAGACATTTTCAGTGTTGCATCTCCACTCCAGTCTGGACGCATCTGTAGTCATCCACATCCTCCATATGTTATTCCAGGACAGAGCTAGTGTTTGTGTTATTCCTTCTGTGTTGTGCATGTTTATGAGGTGATTGTTCCCACACCCTGCCACAAAACCATCCAACGGTTCTCTGTATTCAGCATCTCAGCCCTCAGGGACACACTGCACAACAGCAGAGGTATTGAGTATGTGAAGGTGACAGACCTCTGAGTTGCAACTGGAAGTCTGAGGTGTACGGTGTAAAGACAATCGATGAGAGTACAGATCCCCTGGGGTGCTCCTGTGCCCCTGAACACCCACTCAGAAATACAATTTAGACTCACGTTGCACTTACATTGTACACACTGGTGCCCTGAGACTTGACTTAGATTAGTCTTCAAAAGATTTGAGACTCAACTTGGATTTGTTATCTAAAAGCAATAACAGTCCTTAGTATTTAATATTTATACGGTGCTGTCCTGTTTACTGGAGAGGTATTCTGTTCCTCATCGTCCAACATGACATTGTTTGTGGCCACAGACAGCAGTAGTAGCAATGATTACCTCAAACGCAGCTATAGTCCTTTCTTTTGATCAAGTTTGGCTGCAGCAGGTACTTATGAAAGAGAAATAACTGAGCTTCAAAATAAGGGAAGGTTGAATTTATTAGAGCTCTGATGTTACAGAGAACTAAAGACAAAGATAAAATATGGGTGGACATGGAGCAATGGACCTGCTCAAATGTAACATCAGAATCATTCCCTTTACAACATGAACAGTACAAAACATCCATATTATCAATACTGGGTTCACATTGTAGGGCTTTGATCCAAAATGACTGGATTAAACAAGCAATGAAAACTGGGTCTACGACACAAAAAAACAAACAAAAAACAAAAAAAACAAGATTGTGTACCACGTACAATAGACACAGGCTTTGAGAAATGGACAAATACCAGATTAATATTTACAGTCCAAATTTAGATGGGGCCACACCTAAAATCATTTGAACTACTTAAGCAGGAATTTAATTGGCCAAATAATGATTTTCTAAGTATTTGCAACAGAGACGCTAGCCTCAGAATTATAGTGAGAGATGAAACGTCTGAACCAACCGAACAGGAGAAATTGTTCATGTCCGTAACAGAGTGAATAAGAAAAAAAAGGATCATTTCAAAACTATCCAAGGCACTACAATGTGAACCCAGTATTGATCATGTGGATGTTAAAGGAAAATGGGAATTTGAAGCAAAGATGATGAGTGGGAGGGAACGTTTGGGCATGGACATAAATTAATTACTAGTCCAACGTCAAGGGAGTTTGAGTGGAAGGTAAAGAAGTATTATTTTAACACCCCATCTATGACTTCAAAATACAGTAATAAGTCTAAGTTATGTTAGAGGGACTGTGAGGCGGTGGGTGATTTTACTCGTATATTTTGGGACCGCCCAAAGATTGTAGCTTTCTGGAAATTTGTGCAACAGGAAAAAAGAAACTAATTATTAAACTAATTATTCTTAAACTAATTGTAATAAAAAGTGGTGATTGCCTGGATTATTCATATTCCACCTTAAGCTAGAGATGAGTCTATCCACATGCATGAAAACAACTGCTTCTGAATCTGAGTCATGATGTCACCGGTCCAGCCAATGGGAAACGGTAATATATTACTGTTAAGATATGAACAGACACAGCATTCATTTAAAAAGTGTTCAGTAGCCTTCTGTGGATGAAGTTATCAGCCTCTGCTTCTTAGAAACAATTTTGATTTTGTTTCCTTAATGTCATAAAAAAAAAAAGGTTATCTACCTCCACTGGTTAACCATTGCTGCTGTTGTTGAATCTGAGTCACTGATGTTCACCTACTGCGTGAATTACCTGTCTGTGCTACAGCTGTCTAAGCTCAGTTATTCAGACTGAGGCTCCTTCTTGATCATGGTGTTGCCATCCTGATGGAGAATGCAACCCCAGTCTGTTTTCATTTGTGGCTCCTCGATTGTAAAGCAAGCTAGAAAAAGCTATCAGAGAAGAGGCAACCCTTCCCAGAAACCTCTCCTAACGCCCCTAAAACACTGACATGCCTGACCTGAACCCACTTTGAGCCTGTTTCATTTACATGTCATTTAAACAGAATTAGCACTTAGTGCTAATGTCCATGTTTCTTCCCGAATTAAACTTCATTATGTTAGTAAACATATAACAAAGTCATAACTTAATAAATAAGTAGCGTAATTACAGGAGGACAGTTATATAGAGAAAAATAAAATAAGCTTGACTAAGATGATCCTTCAACCATCTCTACTGTGGTTTAATATTAATGTATCACAACAGGTCTTCATATGCTTCTTAATATCAAATCCCCAGTACTGACTGGTGTAGACGGGAACGTCTCCTTGTGGAAATCTGTCACCATCTCCTTCATCTGCTTGGAGTTAATGTGAAGCCTGAGCTCGCACCAGCTATGTTATGAATATGCTTTATGATGATTTAGCAATGTGAAAGTAATAAACATAGATTATTTGATGCTGCCTTTTGTCCTGTGAGGAAGCCATGTGCTGATAGATTTATGCCAGCACAACATAGACTCAAGAAAAAAGTAAAATTATATGAAATGTGTGAGGGGGAGGGGAGGGGTCTTTTTTCAGCTTCAAATATAGTTGGGAAAGGCTTTTGTGGATGCATATGAAAAGATCAAGAAGGAGAAGATTGATTTTTGTTGCCGAGTTGTGAATGCCTTCTGAGAAACACGACGTTCCCCCAGCACGAACTAAAAAACAGCAAAAAATAAAAAACAGGGAATGTTGAAGCATCATTGCAGAAATGTAAAACACTTATCCAAATGTTTAAAATATTCTGAAACATACACTGATCAAGTTCATTCTTTTTCTAAATATTTGTAAATTATGGACTTCAAATCCTTTAATATCTCCAGTAAAAATGTGGAATTGTGTCACTCATTCTGAAGTGATGCAGTTCGGATCTGAACTGACAAATAAAATGTATCAGATATGGGTCACGTCAACAGGAGAAGTCAGCTGGAGGTCACCTTAAGCAGCGTAGACATAGACAAAGGAGCAGAGTCAACTTCACATAAGACTAGAAGCACCAAACGGACTAACATGCATGTCTTAAAACTGCGAGAGGAAGCAGAAGTGGCCCGAGAAAACCAACACAGACACAGGGAAACTTCAAATCCCGCAAAGAGAGACCACCAGGGCAACGGATTATCGCTTATACCCATCGAAATGAAAAATATATCTCAAGGGTCATATTGCTCTCTTATCCACTATCTATATCATTATATCCGAGTTAGAGTGGTTATGACAGGGGTGTGATTGGGCCGGACTTACTGGCTGCCTATTGACGATTAGACCATCAGTCTCTTTAAACCTGACCATCATCAGCTTCTTCCCTTCCTGACTCTGCCTCTCAACTCTGAGGCAGAATTTAGTTTAAAATGATGGAAAAGATTTAATCATTTTATATGGAAAGAATCAGGATATGCTTGAGTTAAAACAGTTTATTTGAGCCAGTGATTTGTGTTTTCAGTTCTCAGTAAATATTGGTACTTTTAGAGGAACAAGAAACGTTTTCTTTTGTTGAAAACATTTTTTTTTCTTTCATCTTGATTTGGGAACTTAAGTTACAACTACCTTTTTCTTTTCTTCTATTTTAAAGAAGTTAAAACTAAAATAGGTCATGCCCCCTGAACATTTTGAGGAAAACTGAGAAAAATGGATGGATGGATGGATATTTCTACTCATCGAAATTATAAGCCTTGAATATAACCTAAGGAAGTTTTCCTTCTAATTAAAATCACTGGACTATGACAGATTTCCTCGTTGCCGTATTGGACCCCAGCCCTGATTTGAGGCTTTGCCAAACTGATTCACAATATGTTTCACAACATGGCTGTAATTTGAATCACAGCAATTAAAAAAAAAAAAAAAAAAACCTTGTGAACTTGTTTTATTGCTTGGATGACATACAAAATTAACTTATATGCACAGCTGCAACAATTCTTCCTCTAATACCAATAAGAGGGGTCTTTTTTTTCTTATTAGCATTCAAAAAGGTTTGGGTGGAGGAGGGACTGAATCATTCAGGCTGTTGGACAACCCCTCCATGTCCTGAGCCGCGGTCACCCTGTCAGCTTACTCTGCTCTAAGATAAAGGAATCCCGGAGGTGAAAGGAGCGTGGGTCTATCACTAGAAGTGAAGGAGTGTAAAACACTTGTTATGACATACATCAAGGTAGCTTTGAGCTAGAACAAAATATGAGTTTGTATGTATGTTTTTCTTCAAAAACAAAACAAAAAAAAGTAATTCCACTAAAGTGATAGCATGTCCCTGCAGACCTACCAAAGAAAACTGAACTTTGTACATGTTCAACAAGTGTATAAAAAAGACTGTTTGTACAGGCATCGCCATCTGGTCACTGCCATCTTGTCATAAGTCTGCACAAATCGAGTATCAATGTTGCACAAACTAGACATAAATGGAGGAGAGTTCAGACAAAACCCTAAAGAGTTTGTCTGCAGGGACTTTATCCCTACTATCAGTTAAGTGAAATGACATTTTTGAGTCGAGTCAGAGGCTTAAAATAGCAATTTATTTTGACGCAGGTCTATTGCCTGCAGTGCTCCAGTGCTCAGTCTCGGAGGTTGCTCCAAGTCCCACTTATCAGTAGAGGGTTTTCAGTGGTATATTGTCAGCACAGGGGCTTGGTGCACTGTTTACACCTGGTTTTAACATCCCTCCCATCAAAAGTGGACAGCCTGGTGTAAAACCCAAGATGCATTTGAGAAGGTATTGAGACCTGCTGACTGAAACTACGTTCCTAGGTGGTCTGGGCCAGATGTTGCTCTATTCTTTTAGCAGTGTAAACAAAATGTGTCCTGAGCCACATTTAAAGGACAAAATGTGTCCTGAGCCACGTCCCTTCACCTGTCTAGGGTGAAGGGACGTTCTCAGTTGCACAAAATTTAAAAAAAAAAGAGGAAATCATAACAACCATCAACACACAGTCTCAACTTCATGGATTTGCCTCTCTTTTCTAAATTTGTCAACCTTACTTGTTTGTGTTTTAATGTCCAACATAACAAACTGCTACATCCATCTGTCTGAATCATGTGTTATCTTCCATGTTTTTAGATGTTTCTCTTTAGCTTTATTGTTGTATATGCATGGTTCATCTCTTAAATAAATTCATTTGGTCTTCATTCCTAATTACAACTCTTGCACCGGGCACACAATTGTCTTAAAATGCAGAAATGTTTTTTTTTTTTTTTTTTGTTAAAAGAGCCTAAGGCAAGAAATGCTGAATGACAGAGTCAGTCAGTGGTGGGAAAGACATCAGAGCACATGTGGTGCTATGATTTCGTCTCTGTTAGTTCAAACTATAGGCAGTGCTCCAGACATATTGGACATTTCTTTAGTGAGTCTGTGGGGAAAAACACTGAGCTGGTGCAAGTCCACATCCCAGTTTTCAATCAGTCTTCTCGCTGCTACGTTTTCCCCCATAGCTATGAATCCTTTTAAGCGCCCATAATCAAATGTTGCACTGATATAAAAGCCTGAAGAATGTGAGCTGTGCGTCTATCAGGCCCTCAAATTCATCAGCAGCTTGTTGAAAACAAACAGCAACGCATTGTATGAGCAGAAAGGCAATCAAGATGGATGAGAGTAACTTTTTCTAGACTTCTGAAAGTTGAGATCCACTTTTGAACCATGGTCATTTTGATATTTGACACATATTATCAGTCTATTTTCAATCTTGTGTTTGCCTCAGGCTTAAAGCCAGAAAAAAAAGAAGGATTTAGTGAAGAAGTGCAAGACTGTCTGTCTGTTGCTGTGCAATCCACAGCCCTTTTGAAAACATGCTGCAAAATGATAGCGAGGCTATAATTAGCACAAGAAAAGACTCATTAAACTACATTCATGTGGAAAAGAAAACCAAGACATTTTAGTTTAAATATTTTATCTTATCAGGATATAAGTAAAAGTTGTCTGGTACTTAAACGGTCTTGAAATTATTCTGCATTACGTTCTCGGTCTTTTACGTTCTTCTACAGGAATTTTTCCCCATTCTGATCAAATCTGTCAATCCATCCTTGTTTCTTTTGTCTTAACCAAAACAATAATGGAGACTAGTACTGTTGGAGCTGAAACAAGGATACAGGGAGCTCCGACTGCTTTGCTGGCCAACTAACAGCTGGTCACAGCAGTCTGTTAATATATTTAAAACCACAACAAAAATCTTATCTTTAAAGTAGCAAAAACTCTACACTGTTAGGTCTTTATTGACACTCATCAGTCATCAATAAGCAGACCAAGACCCTAATGATGGATAAATGTGTTGCTTTATATAATTTTACCTCTTGAGGAGCAAAAACATTCACCCCTCATATAACTGACATGAAATCTAGCTATGAAGATTGAAAATGTTTTTTTAAGTCAGGCTGTAAATAGAGGGGGCGAGGAGTGTCAGTGGAGACTGACTCCGTCTTATACACATCTCCTGGTGGTAGGACAAGCAAGTGCAGTTTTCTTCACTTCACTGCTGGGTTTCCATCAAGCTAGTGGGCCAGATTTAGCCCCTTGGTTGGAATTTTCCCAAATTGTAAATATTTGATATTTATGATTTATTCATTCCTCTTCCTGAACATCCTAACAACCGCTGAGAGAGAGCAGATGGAGTATTATAATTAACTGGATGTTATTATACTTTTACAATTTACAAACTAGTGTTTGGCCAGCCTTGTTATTGGTGAAGTAAATAATATCACTGTAATATCCCATATATCTGATATATATCTGAGGTGTAATTACAAAGCACAGTAAAAAATAAATAAATAAATAAATAAATAAATAAATGAAAATTTAAAAATAAAAAAAGCAGCTGAGTTTTTTTATTTGTTTCTTTAAACATGAAAACTGAAAAAAGTACTTTGGTTTGTAACATTTTACTATTTCAGAAAAACATTTTTTTATTTTGACATTTAGAATATAATACACATCAATGCAAGTAGATTCAAATCCACTTTTTTTCCCAACCTCAGCCTTTATCTACAACATTCAGGGAAGAAATATCTTGAATTTAATGCAAAGCAAGAGCTAAGACCCATTATAAGTTCTGATCTCATATTCACAAGTAATTTGCTACAAGGGATTAGCTTTTGCTGATTCTTAATACCTAAATTATGTTTTTAGCTTGATTAAAAACTAGGTAGTAAAGCACATCATATTGTTATTATATAAATGACTCTAAGAGCATGTGGACAGCAACATTAAAGGGCGCCATTGTATTTCATATTATAACATGCTGACATTCACCTATTACAAAAAAGGGCTGAATGTTGCACACGCTCATAGTATAATACGTATAATTTCCACTTATAAAGAGCTACAATTAGGTAATGATTACATATTAAGAATGCATGGGCTTCAGGCTTGTAGTACTTGAATCCAAGACTCACACTCAAGTATTACTCTGAGGACTTGTGACTTGACTTGTGACTTGACTTGGACTTGAGTGGTGTTGACTTGGGCTTGGACTCAGATTTGTACATCAGTTATGGGGGGCTATTTGCCTTATGTATATTAAAGAAATTGAAACTTGTGTGATGGATTTTGGAGAGAGCCATCCAGTGCGATCTATCAGCGCTATTTACTTTTGAAAAAAAAAAAAAAAAACTTCTGTCAGCTGTTTGACAAGCCCGATGAAAAATCTACTGTACAAGCTATAGTG
Organism: Zenarchopterus dispar; assembly: GCA_028564865.1. Taxonomy (NCBI): domain Eukaryota; kingdom Metazoa; phylum Chordata; class Actinopteri; order Beloniformes; family Zenarchopteridae; genus Zenarchopterus; species Zenarchopterus dispar. Next base: position 19,600 of record JAOWBL010069384.1, read on the forward strand.
TGGAAAATGTACTAGAAGATATATCCGACATCTCTGTTGCCCTTTACTGGATAAAACATATTGTGTTTGTTTTTGGTAAATAGTCTGCACTTATACAGCAACTTTTTAACTTCTACAAAGTATGCTAAAAGGTGCTTCTCATGCACCCATTTACACAAATATACTACTTTTATGTGTTCACTATATACATAGCAACAGTTTGATATTTTACACTCATTCCCTCGTAGGCCTACCAAGGGAGCGATGTGGGGTTCACTGTCCTCCCTGAGGAGACTTTGACACATGACAGAAATAGAGATCCATCTGCTGAAATGCCAGTTTAACCCTTTAAAGTCTGGCATATGAAATAACTTAGAGAAAAATCCTTTTAAAAAAATAAAGGAGTTTATTATATATCCATCCATCCATTTTCTGAACCCACTGCATCCATTTCTGGGTCACAAGGGTCTGCTGGAGTCTATCCCAGGCCATCACAGGTGAGAGGCATTTATTATATATTGGAATTAAAAACACAGCAAGTTTAAGAGTATCTAAAAAAAAAAAAAATTCTGTATATTCAAAAATATATTTTCTAAATTGATTTATTATGTTTCATTTATTTATTCTTAATTACACCATATTATTATTATTATTATTATTATTATTATTATTATTATTATTATTATTATTATTATTATTATTATAGGGGGAGGCT
>JAOWBL010069385.1:7168-20293 GCA_028564865.1 Zenarchopterus dispar
TTTTTTTTTTTTTTTTTTTTTGGGGGGGGGGGTTGTAAGTTGATGAACAATCACAAAGATTTTAACACTTTTTTCTTTTTCATTTTTTTTACTGTGGACAGAACAATCACATGCTATGATAACAGAGGACAGGACTGCACAAAGACTCTGCTCATCATACACTCCCTTGGGAAAGAGAACAAGGCATCTTCGGTGAATTTAGGTCACTACAGAAGAATCAGAGGACCAAAGTCTTCCCTTACCTCTCCTTCTGTCTGTTCCCAGTGACATACAAATACCACCTTATTCAAAACAACAAATATTTCAGTTTTTTTACAAGCAGGGGGGCTGATGAAGTGAAATCAGGAGCCTCATTCCTCTCTTGTTTATTTTATTTTTGATTTGTTTGCTTGCAGGTTCTGTCCTGAAAGAAAACCAGAGTGTGTCTTTGGTGTAATTATTTTGCCAGATTTTTTGCTGCATAACAGAGATGCAGCAAAATGAGCAAACAGTTTTCACTCTCTGCCTGAACTCAGTAGTGGCTCTCCTGATGGACCGAGTGGCTCCTGCTGCTGGATATGAGATTTACGCTGGCCTCTGACAACCAACCTCATAACTGGATGGCCTGGAAGGGACGCAAAACCAAGACTGGAGTCCAGGTTGAAAAGCTGCTTATCATGCAGTTGCACTGCAAGCCTTGGGGAAGGGGTTCTGTTCAGGGTCAATATGTCCAAGGTGATTGCATATAGATGATTTATTTGGAACCACTTTCCATTCCCACTGTGTCAAATCACTGAGGGATAGAGTGTGGCTTCATGAGACAGACAGTGACAATTGCAGGTGCAAAAAAATAGTCACATATTGATTTCCTAATTCCTATTACTTGGTAATAGTAAAAGTCTCTAATACACCACTTCAGTCATTGCTATCATAGAGAGTCATGTTTCCTGAGTCACTTGTGTTTGCACTGACAAAAAATATTGTGCTTGTAATAGAAATCTCGTACACCACCTGTTTTCACAAAGTACAGAGCTTTACCTCTTTGAATCTTATTCCAAGTTGAACATGTGGAGGAGTTGAAAGAAAATTAAATTTACCCTGTAAAATCAACTAAAGAAAGAAATGTTTTCTGTCCATGAACTACTACACTGATTTTTGTAAATATTTTAGTGACTTAGAAGTTTCTAGAACTGACATGGAGTTCAAGTTGCTTAACTACATTATAAAGGGAACCATTGTTCATTATTGCTGTAAGATATAAAGGTCTTACATTCTAGAAAATTGCAAGAATACAATCAGACAAAAATGAAAATTGACAGTCTCTTATCCATCCTCAGTTTTTCATCAGTTTTCCTTGTCCGGTGACTTCCAGTCTTGTGCAGCTTAAAGTTCTGAAAGAAATTTAAAACCGGAGTAAGAGGACTATCAAATTGCTTGGAGATAGTCTTGTAGCCTTTAACGTGTTAATAATTTTCTTTCTGATCTCCTCAGATAACTCTCCACTTTGGTTTCTCTGGTATCATGGTGTTCACCACACTGAGCATGGGCCAAACAGCTGACTGATGACTTTTCACCCTTGAAACAGTCAGACTGTCTCCAAGACTGAAAACACTAGTGAAACTAATTATAGGACACACTTTAGTTCAATATCTCATTTATCTACAGGAGTTTCAATTTTTTGTTTTCTTAAATGATTGTGTTGAACCACAATTAAAAAGCATATTCATTCATACTCATTCGATATTCAGTAACTTATAATTAATTATTACCTCCATCAGTTTCAAGTTATTTCACTCACCACTGTGGGTTTTTCCTCTTTTTTTTAATTGAAGGGCACCAACAAATTTTTCCACATGTGTACACACCTAGCACCCCTGACCAGGCACCCATGTGTCATTGGACTGATGAGAGATATCTGATCATGACAGGTGATGAAAATCTCATCATCTCCATCAGAAAAAGAGTACTCCTGTCAAGAAGTCAGTGAGAGGATTTTGTGTAACAGCAGTGAGTAGCAATCTAGCTACTAATCTATAATAACTGCTTTAATGTGCACAGTTGCTAACCGCTATTGAATGTATAAATTTATATATTACTACATTTTGAGAAACAGCAGCTACATGCTTATCAGAGCAGTTGGTTCATGAGCAATTTATGCAAGACAAAAATGTTCAATTAAAGGCAAATGCAGATTCAAAAGGAGACAACTACATACATGAATAATCGATGAAAGCTCTGGGCATCTCAGAGCTCTCTTGGTGTCTTGCCAGGATGCTTATAGAGCTTTCCAATGCAACAGCTTTTGGCAGCTACTTTTTAGCCTCAGCACTAATAGCTTGGTGCACTGAGCCCTGGGAAATTAGCTGCTCACTGAAGCATGTTGCAAGTAGCCTGGTGAACCTTAGTGAGAGGCTAAGCAGCCACACATAGGTCAGAGGAATCAATGTCCTTTCAGGGCAGAGCTTGAGGGCAGTGAAGTTGCACTGACCTCAGCCAGTGGTTGCAGACCATTCATACAGGTGCAGTTATGGAAAAGGAGAGAACAGCCAATTCCTCGCTTCACTGAAGTTAAAATAAAAAAGGAAGCTCCAGAACTGTGACGGTTCCAGCAGCTTGCTGTCTTGACAGCTCTCACTCTCAAAGAGCATCTAGACAGTGTCTAGTTAACCAACTAGTCGGCTATAAGGGCACCAACGTCTCTCTTCCACCACAAAATATCAATACAAGGACAAAGTTGAAGTGACACGGATATTAGCGCTAATAAAATGTTTGTGATGGTTTTTGTCTCTTTGTTTCTGCACGCTCGCGTCATCCCTGCCAAGATGCCTCTTTGGGCAGACGCCCATGTTGCCCATACTTCAGTCTGCCCCTGAGGAATTATGAATTAAACAAGACAGGTAGAAGTAAATTTACCATTTGCACCTCTGCCTGGCAAGCTCGTTTATGTGCCCTGTCTCTGTGGCAGAGAGAAGCATCTGTCATTTCAACAAGGACTGGCCTGTCAGTATCACTGTAGGCACTGAAACTGAACACTAATGGCACAGTGTCTGGCTTCAGCTGATTTGTGGTGCAGTAAACAAACTTCCCACACTCATCAAACCCATTCTCCTGATAGCCCCAACAATGAAAGTGGTCACTGCAGACTCCACGGGTCTCACAGGTGGTCTATCAGTAAAGCTACTGAGGCTTGGTCAAATCAAGGACCTGATAATTGACTGGTTTTTTCTTTTCCTTTTTTTTTTTTTTTTTTTTTTTTTTTTTGGTAATGCTAAATTGAGCATCCAGGGACTATACAAAATGAGCTCCTTCATTCCCTCGCTCCACCTGTACTAGTAGTAAAGATAACTAGCAGCCTTCACCTCAAACTACTGAAACCAGCAAATAACAGCCTTGCAAGTGACAAAATGTTTGGGCTTTTTCAACAATGGCTTTCAACTTAAAAAATGTACAGCATAGTTATTCAGCTGAACTACTTGAATTTCAGATTTAACTGTTGAAACATATCTCATTCAACATCAAAAGCAACTGAAAAACGTGTATTATTAAGTGCTTCCCTTCTACATTAATTCTTTTGTTTTTCAGTCTTTGTTGTAGCTTCCCTCGTGGGCTTGACACAGGTGACACAGGTGATGAGACACAGGTGTGACAATTCAAACAGTCAAACAAAAGTAAAACCTAATGCATAACAAATAAAACTTTAACAATAAGACAGGGAATAAAGCAACCTGTCAGCACGCTCAGAGACCAGATAAAACAGATATAACATAACAGGAGTACAGTTTAAATAGGGTTAGAAAAATCAAAACTAAAATAGAAAGGCTCATAATATTAATAAACCAACCTTCATGGCAGTTCTTCATTTGCTCAACAGAACAATTTAAATAATTATAATAATAAGTATGAATGAAAAATGCTTTCATTTTTAAATATTTGCTTACTCTAATGGAAACATATTCTAAGTCCTGCTGTTAGCAACAAAACTCAGTAACCTTAGACTCCCGTCTCAATGTTTCGTTGCGACGGCTGCTTCTCGCTTCATGGCACTACATATCACTCACTGACTGTTAAAAAAAAACACCAAACAAACAAACAAACAAACAAACAAAAAAAATAGACAAAGTATCGAGTCACATGATCCACTGGTTTCTGAAGAGTAGTTTTGAGGCCTATTTTTCTTTGTACTGAGCACAGCTGTGCTGTTTGGGAAACTGAAGGGAACTTACCCACCTCATGTCAATCAAAGTCAGCCAAACTCCCACCAAAATGTCTGCAGAACTACTGGCAGACATTTACAGTCCCCTACAGCAGACAGTATGGTTTCACATGTTAACGCATCTGTGAAATCAAAAGCTACTTTCATATTCATCTGACATCAATGCATATTAGAAATAAATGTAATGCTTTATATAAATTGTATACATTTATATGAATTCTACTGGCATGGTACGAAAAAGTTCAGCCACCTCAGAGTTGTCATGGGTGCGAAATCAAACGATTGAGACCACTGAACTTGTGCTTTAACTCACATGTGTGCTTTTATTTTAATAAAATCATTTTAACTTTGTGAATCACATGTTGGGGCTGGGATTGACTCCAGCAGACCCCCGTGACCCAGACATGAATTGAGCAGTCACAGAAAATGTATGGATGGATGGAATCGCATGTTGTTCAGCACAAACAGCAGGTTAATATTTTGTATAAATGGCCAGCAGCTTCTTTTTTTTTTAAAGAGGATTGTTGCGAGTTAGCTGACTCTAAGCGAATGACCTGGTTAGCCTCAGTGATCTGGGGAGCCTCAGTGAAACTGCTACTCAGGCAGTGAAACAGGATGGTGAAGGGGGCATGAATACATCAGTAGGAGTATAATTCCCAGAGGACGCCAGAGCTCGAGATCATAGCTGACTAGAGCTCGAGATCACAGGAACAGGCCAGAGTAAAAATGGCTGTTTACAGTCTCGAGGAGGAGCTGATGGAAATAACGAGAAGGAAAATGTTGTCATTACTGATACAAAGATACAGGAAATAGACAAAAAAGTCTGCATCTGGACTTGTTACCTTGTAGACAAAAAGCAGTTAAAAAAAAGAATGATCATTTAAAATATTTGAATGAATGAATTGCTTGACTGCATCTTTCTAAAAGAGCAAAAGACAGCTAGACACATAATGTTTTTACTGCAACCATTTTATTTGGGTAAAATTTGTACATGTTACAAAATAAAATAAATATGGATAAATTTGCAGTGAAGATAAATATTTGTTCATTTAATCACATTTCACAATGCTAAGCCCTTGAAGCTGCAGTCAGAAACTTCCCAGAAAATCCAGCAACTTTGATTGTATTCAACATTTATGCCTATCCTAATCTTTACATAATGTAACTTTTGATATTTACTTATATACTTTTCACACTGGACTAAAATTATCTCTGGACCTGCAGTGATTGCAAAATTACATCCCGACACTTGTATGTAGTTCAGCTCCTTTGCGCTGGATAGGCCAAGCAAAAATCAGATCCAAGTGAAGACCCTTCAAGTCCCACATTTCCCTCCACCCCCGAAATGCCACCAAATATTCACTCTGGTTTTATTTCAAGGTCAGTTTATTTTTTTTTCCTTGCTTCTCTTCTTCTGCTTACTTTGCTTATATGTGTTCGCAGTAACTGACAAAGAAGAAATCGACAACTTTGCCAGTGGCGTTTGTTTGTTCACTCTTTCACCTTTTACAATCGCGTCACATTTACTGTTGCCAAGCGATGGCGTGTGAATATTTACATGAAGTATGGAGCAGGAAGGAAGGGGGTGAGAGCTTTCTGGATATATGTGCCCAACTTTGTGATTAACATTTATCAAACCCTGGCTGTGATTGGATGAAGTGCAACAGGATTGGTGGAAACTTTGGTGGAAGCTGCAGGTGGTGCTAAAGAGTGGATTTGTTTCTTAAATTACCTAGTTTATGTCATAACAAAATAACATAGTTGTAATTTCAGCAAACGTGACATAAATAAACTTACCAATGGCAGCTTTAACTTTATACACAAAGCCAAAAGGCAATACAGCCTACAAGAGAGGCGGTAGGAGTCAATGGAGACCATAAATTTGTGGATATGAATGAACAGTTTTTGTATTTGTATTTTAAATCTAACTCAGATTTTAAAGTTGAGGTCAGCGATTCTACATGGTTTCTAATTCAGAACATTTTTGGTCACATCCAGAGAAAATTTTGTCACCATTTTGTCACAAGTACGCCATAAAGCTCAGCTCGGGTGTACACAGTTAGTCTGTCTTTGGAATCTTAAGAACGTTAGCTTGGACAGCCAAATAAACTGTACAACATTTGGCACCGTGGCAATGATGTTCCCCTCTCAGGTTGAGCAAACAGACAACTTCTCTGCTTGCTCTTCTCATGAAAGAGGCAAAACATATGTCTCAAATCTCTATGGGAGCCATTTACCTGAAAGGCGAGCTAAGACCGGCTCACCTGTGAGGTGCAAATGATTTGACTGAATTCATTAATTAGCTGTAGTTATTGAGGCGCTGGTTTTGCCAAAGGAATTACCTGGCAGTACTCAGACACAAAATGTACACATAATGTTTTTACTGGTTTCTTTGTGAGGAAAATGTCATTGTTTAATGAATATAATAGTTATAAAACCTCCAGCAGGACAGTATTGTTGATAGTATTAAAACACACTTTTGCAATTAATTAATAATGCATTTTTGATAACATATTATTATACAGCACAAGCAGAAAGCCGATTCTGGCTCCACCTCTCTATTTGTCACTCTTACTAAATTGAGAATTAGCAATAGAAAGTTTAGAAAATCTGTATAAACATGCTTGTGGGGGTGGGTGGATGGGTGGGTTGGTGGGTGGGTAGGGGTAGACAGCTACTGCAAAATGTCAAGAAAGCAGGCAAGTATAAGTTCTTAGTTTAGATATGTGAGCAGGGAACGAGGATGATGAATGCTTCACTCAACGAAAAAAAGCAACCTTTCAAATGTCTCAGAGAAAACATTTAATTTCCATTGTACTGCTGCAGGTGATTTGCTCACAGCAGTCACAAAGAGTATGGCATTAAATTAATTGAAAATCTGAAGGAAATGATTGCATTTAGAACTGAAAACAAACTGGCAATGAGCCAGTCCTGAAAATATAACCTCCAACAAAAAAAAAAAATGTGTTCTCTCAGTTAACTCACTTGTCACTTCTTATGTATTTTACAGAGGGCAGTTATGATGAGAAAAAAAAATATTGATCAGGCCATATTTTCCCCCCTGCCATTAGTGGTAAACCTAAACTCATATTATAAAGGGAAAAAAAACCTTCCAGTAGATTTGAACATTACTTAATCCTCAATGTTTCTTGCAATGACATTGTCAAGAATGGCAGACGTTGAAAACACAAAACATCAAACTTCTCTGCTCAGTGGAGCGGATCATGTGGATGTGTTTGCTTGTAAGAGGAAAGAAACCCTCTTGTTGTGATGACAGGGGTGACATTGCTCCGAGGCTGCTATTTCTACTGGGGACTTCTCTGTCTGACCGCTGTCTTTGACTGACAGATCTAAATCTGTTTGCTTTTCCTCCTTTCTTTTGTGTGTGTGTGTGTGTGTGTGTGTGTGTGTGTGTGTGTGTGTGTGTCCTGAAGTGTACTTATGTTCCTTCATGCATTCTTAAATAAAATAAAAAATGTCATTGATGTCTATTGTATTGGTGGAGCGATATAAAGGTGGATGTTCATAGATGGAAGGTAGGCAGGTTCAATATTAAAAGATTCTTTATCACAATTAAGCAACATTGTACATTCAGTTAAAAAAAAGTGTTACCCAAAGTGTGATTGGGTGTTTTTGTCAACTTCTCTTTCCCATCTGGCCATAGGATGATGAAACTGCTTTTCCTGTATTCTGACACGAGCTGTCTCTTCTCATCAGGTCTCTGTGATGGAGACTGTCAGCGTTGCATGTTCACATTTGCCCCTGACTCATGAGTTGTCCTTACAGATACTTGCACGTCACACACACACAGCTAAGCACGCACATATCACCTCTGGCTCATCAAAAACCTCTTGTTTCTTCCTTGCCCCTTCTGACTGTCAATCACAGCTTCTGAAAAAGGAGGGGAAAAAAAGAATGAGCTGAACAAATCTGAGATGAGACAGCAGATACTTGACACCTCAGTCAGCCCTAAGAAATGGACACACACATGCGCTCTCTCAGACCTTCACACACTCATCTCCCATGTTTCCACCTGCCTTAGAAGTCAAAGATTACACCAGTTATCACAGACTCTGGCACTTTTGCAGACCAACATCACAGACATGCCTGTACACACATTCGTATGCACACCAGGATGCTTCTCTTCTTTTGATATAATATATGGGTCAGTTGGGAAAGCAGCTTGATTGAAACTGTGTCTGCTCTTCAGCTAATGGCTTTTAAAAGTACCTTTTATCTCCTGGCAGAGAGGTGCCCAGACATTTTCCTTCCTTGGCAGCACTGTCAAAGACACGGTGCATTGATAGCATCAAGTAGGGCATGTAGGAAGCAGGTGTGTTGTCAAAGAAACCTAATACAGAAAAAAGAGGATGAGACCAACAGGGATTTAAATGTAGCATACTCCTGTTTCCTGTAAATGGCAATTAGGAATGCCTTGGAAAGAATTCCTAAAGCCTGAAAGTAAATTCTAACTTTGGTGTGTATATTTTCCTAAAGATGATCAATAATTAAAGAAGTAAAACAACAACAACAAAAGAGCCTTAGCTTTGGCAGTTCACAAATACCTCAATATTCCATTGGTAAACAGACTACACTGGAGACACAACAATGATGCTGTCTACAAGAAGTGACAGAGCAGACTGTATTTCATGAGGAAGCTTATTTCCTCCAGTGTTTCCAGCAAGATTTTGCATATCTGCTATAAGTCTGTCATGGAAAGTGCTATCTAATATGCAATCATTTGTTGTAGTGCTACAATCAGAGTCAGTGAATTATATTTTTTTTTAAAAAAGAAGAAGTGGAACAAATTAATAAAGAAGGCTTGCTCTGTTCTGGAGCTGATTCTGCGATGGAGGACACTTCATAAATTGAAAAACATAATGGACACCACTGAGCACCCTCTTCACAGCACAATGATTCAACAAGTGTCTTCAGTCAGAACCTTCTTCAGATCCACTGCAACACAGACCGCTGCAGAAGATCCTTCCTGCTCACAGTCATAATCATATTTAATGACTCCTATATGAAACATAAATAATAACATTTACTGAAAATAATTGGACTTCTGGAATTAATACAGAATCATCGAACTGAAATGAACCTAAGAGAGTTAGTATAAGATGTTGTGTGTCAGTTGGGAAGGTTATGCAAAACGTTTAACATGGGTGTCTAAGCCAGTGCTTCGTTTTGCAGTTTCAGCAAGTGATTCCAGCACTTAAATTGTATGAAGTCATTGCTGGCCTATCCTCTAAGAAGACAATGCATTTCATGAAATTTGAAAGACTTTTAGGATCTCTTTGAATGTTGTCTCAAACGGGTAAATCAATGGGATTTGTGTCTGAAAGCATTAAACTGTGAAACTCTAAAACTTGTAGCAATATATTTAGGTAGAGGTCAAATGTTTTGATATGGCACCACCCATGGTGGAGGATTATGTATTCCAATAGCCGTTACTTAGCATGCTTTACCCAGAACTTCCAACTGAAGAAACTCAACAGGTGTGGAAATGAAACCACAGTCTCTAGGTATATAAACAACCATCTTTTGTGTTTCTTCTGAGGAAATGTTTCTGAACGGCTACAGGTTGAAATATGGTTTCCATGGTTTCAGACAGTACAGGAACCAAACCAAGTCACAGAATGAGCCAGCCTAAGATACAAAGAGGAGTCTGAGGGAAAGAAAAAAAGAAATAATCTCAATGACCTTCTATTTCTTCTGTACTTCACATAATATAACACGTGTATAAAAAATGGGTTGTGACAAAGCTTGTAGTTTTCTTCAGTAATAAAAGTGGGAAAATGTTTCTGAACATTTTCAGCTAATTTTAGGATAATGATATTTTGCTTTTATCACATTACAGGACCACGCAGAAAGACTTATTTTATTCATCATTATTCTTACTCAAGCTTCAGCATCAGCTCAGATTTACTGTATAAAGCGCAAAGCCAAGCTAACAGTTGTCAGTTCAAGGTGACACTTTCATCTTTCACTGTTTCTCTGCCTTTTCATTATCTCTGAACATATGGTGCTTCTATTTGAATTTAGTCAGCCCGGATGGAGACTCAGAGCAGCTGGAAGACAGCAGCAACTAGGTGTTCTGTATCTATGTATGAACCAGCCTTTTCGTATGCTGTGAGGAAAACTATATTGTTGGTCATGACCACTTCAACGTTTTCAGGTGAAATAAGCCCAAATAAAATGGTAACGCTTAAAGAATAATATATGCTAACGCTTAAAGAAAATTGGAATCAAGTGATATACATCTGAGCTGGTCTATCACATACAATGTAGTAGTTTGACAATAAAGGGCTGGAAACAAAGATACTATAATTATTACAAATACAAATGACATGAATTCTAATAAGTTTGCATTTTGCGTTACATTAAACTGTCACAAATTCTTATCGTACAACCACGAGATCTGAAAAAAATCAAAAAGGCTGTAGGAGAGCGTGAAAGAACACTTACACCTTCTTAAAAGGTTTGTTTTCATTTATTAAAGACCCAATTTAGACTTTCATTGTAACAGCAAATTGTTTTACCCATCTGATTCTTTGAACAACACAGAAAGCATAATTGTGTCTGTTATAATTTAGAATTTTAATTAGATTTCATGGTGCTTATTCCTCACCTTATATTTGTTAAGAAACAGATTGGTTTGGATGATCAGGATGAAATGCAGCAAAACATGGAGATGTTTCCTTTTTTGAGGTAATGTGGTCTATTAAGAAGAAGATTATTCTTAAACTTGACTGAGTCGGAATCAAAGCAGGAGGAAAAAGCAGTGACCAAACTGTAAGAAGAAAAAAAATAAGAAAAATGAGAAAATACATACATACAATGAAGAGTAAATAAAAAATCAACCACAACAATCAAATTGTCTTTTAGGCACGATGACATTATGTTTTTTTTTTCTTTTCTTTTTTTAATATTTACTTTACTGTCACTTACACTAGGTTGGAAAAACTCCAGAATATAAATATTAAAAAAAAAAAACAAGAATTCATTAAACCCTCCAGTAGACTGAAAAACAAGGTGCATTCATATTTTGCCAAAATGTAGAACCAAGTATGCAGTGTGCAGTATGCTAGCTAGTTGCACAATGTGCCTAACATGAAATATACCCAAAGAAATGTCAACTACACAACTCTTCTTCAGTTTGCGTTGGAAACCCACTGGGACGGCAAAGGACCACCAAGGAAGAAAACAGTCCGAACACTCCTGACATTAGTTACACTGTGGGATAAACAGTTTTGACAATGTTATAGTTCATAATTAATGAGTGCCATTCCATACTGCATACTCTACACTGTGTGCATGTATTCTGTATTCGCTTTCAGAATCCACTAATAATCACTTCCTAATGATCTGGTAAAGAAGAACATGCTTCCACAGTGAAAACAAGGTGCACAAAACAAAAAAAATACTCTTTAGAAAGAAAAAAAAAGATAAAACATAGTTGACTATATTAGAGGATTTTGAAATACTGTGCATACTGACAGACCACAGGACAATACTTTTATGAAAGCAGTTAATGAAAGTAAACCACGGTGGACTGAATTAATCCAGAAAATAATGACAAATACATTACAAGGTTATATTATGGAAACAGGTGTGCATTATGTCACCTAGGGGTGACAGTAAAAGTAAAATGGTACCATTCCAAGCTTCATTTTTTAAAAATTTATTTTTACTAATGTATTTTAGACATGTGCAAATCCAAGTATTACACTTAAAGCAGATGGTTCATGATTTGACTTGTGATTCCCAATTGTCCAGATCACTAAAAGGAATCACACCTCAACAGCTCACATTTTGGGCATTCATGATTAGTGGATTTTAGTAGAGTCTGGTTTTTGAACAAAATGCTCGACTCTACTTTTAAATATTGACATTTCAGAAGCTTTCTAGCTCAATGCTGGTTTTAAAATTTTCTAAATCTTTAACTGATTGATAGTTTGGCATTATTACTGGACTGGTTTAGAATGATGTTGGCATTTTAAGTCACTGACTATCACTGAAATACATTATGAAGCAATACATGACACCAGTGAGTCTCTATACTTCCTTTCATGATGAATTGACTTACAATTTAATTTTGTGTTTATTGAGAAAGTTTAAATCAACATGGGACTTGGAGGTGTGTGTTTATGTGTATTTGACAATGTAAATGTAATCGTCTTGCAGATGGTCTCCACTTGCATTAGCCGCTAGCTCGGGATCACTCGGAATACATTCATTTAGACTGTGAATGAATGACTGATTTATACAAATCATTCATTTGCAGAGAAGCAGTCACATTCGTTTGCAGAGGCATTTGCTCCCTCTCTGGCTTATATGCGACTGAGATCACCTGAAGAGTGAAACGATCAAATCAAGTGATTCATTTCTGTTTGTTCACGTGAAGGATCAAACAACTTGTTTGCATGTGACACAACATTTTACTAGACATTTTCATATGTGACTGGACTATCATTTTTGGTTCTAATATACCTCAATTGTGATATTAAAAAAAGAAGGTGCACATTCTTTCAGTTTTAAAGTTTTATGCAGGACACTGCCACTTACCAGAGGAGTATACTATGAAGTGAGATAGGCAAGTTAGTGAGGTCTGTCAACTCTAAGATGGGATTTACAAAGAGAGAAAGATGGGTCTTTTTCAATCTAGCTACATCACCATGGTAACTGATGTTTAACTCATAACCATCTCTATATTCAGAGTTTCAGATTAAAGTGTCTGTAAAATCTGCTGCTGATTCTTTTTTGACCATGTCCCAGATCAAATCATGCTGAAACAGTACTGAAATGTCATCAGGTTGAAGCACTGAAACTGAAAACCCTGGATCGATGTTGAAGGTGTGTGTGTGTGTGTGTGTGTGTGTGTGGCTTGTATGATAAGATGATCCACTTTTTTACTGTGATTCTCAAAGTAA
>JAOWBL010069386.1:0-20292 GCA_028564865.1 Zenarchopterus dispar
ATATATATATATATATATATATATATATATATATATATATATATATATATAATCACAAAAATGTGCAAGACCATGCTGTTGTGCTGCTTCTCTTTAAATGAATCTACTCTGGTTTTTGTCCTTTTGCAGGTTGATTTACAAATGTGTCATGTGTGACACAGTTTTTACACACAAGAACCTTCTGTATAATCACTTTGACACTCATTTAATCAATCAGAAGGTGCACGTGTTCAAGTGCCCGCAGTGCACCAAGCTGTTCTCTCAGAGGAATTCCCTGCTGGACCATTTCAAGGTATGTCATTGCTTAAGGGTTAAGGCAAACACAGCCCTATTATATCTCTATAACAGTCTTATTATTTACGTATTTATGTATTTATTTGCTTCTCTTCGTTGGTCAGACTCACAAGACGTCCTTGTTAAAAGAAGAGTTGCCTGCACATCCCAGTGTTTCCTCACGTTTACCTGTGAAAATTGAGAGCTCTGAAGGAGAAGAATTGATGGATAAAGAGAAGGAAAGTAAAGTGAAGACTCAAAGGATGAAGATGCCTTCAGAATGGAAGTGTCTCTCTTGCAACACGCAGTACACAGAGCGGGAGGACTACATTACCCATATGAGTGAACAGCATGGCAAGGTTAGAAGTCCTGTGCAGTCATCTTAGTTGATTTGGTTTTATGTAAAGCTACAGTTGAATGGCAGTGGCTTTATTTGTTTTTATTTTGTGTAGTTTTTGAAGCAGTTTCCCTGCAACAAGTGTGAGAGCTCCTTCACCACCACGTCCAGTATGAGGCGCCACATCAGAGATAAACACAAAATCATGAATCGGGGCTTCCGCTGCCAGTACGTGTACTTTATTTATTTATTTTAAAACTTTCTCACCCTTAAATACCCTTAAATATCATACGTCACTGTTGTGTAGAAGATCCAGATCCATCTTACTAAGCATTAGTATCCAATTTAATTTAGGGTTCATATTGAAACCTCTTTTAGTTTAACAATATAATAAGATTTGAACTAAATGTATTGTATGCAGATGTTAAAACCATAATATACATTCGTTTTGTGTACTTTGTGACCTCAGTTATCTTTTCTTTTTTTGGGTTTTGAGTAAGTAAGTAGTCACTAAATCATAACAATAAAGATGACTAAGCTTTGTATGTGTGTAGGTTTTGTTCTGAGGGAAAGAAAACGTTCAGCAGCAGAACAATGTTGGAGAGGCACATCCAGCTGAGACACAGTACCGGCCTGGACTCGGTGATGGTAAGCCACTTCCTCTGTGCTTCTGACAAGAAATCAAAGAGGGCGAGAATCTCCCTAAAAATGTTTTTTTTTTTTTTTAACATTTGTCTTAATATCAGTCAGCTGATGAGGCTGACAGTTCATCAGAACAGGATGGCAGTTTGAGGTCTCACCGGAAACGTAGGAGAGCCGTGAAGACGGAGCAGAGTGAGGAGGTGACAGATGTGAGGAGTCCAGCCAAGAAGTCGCGGCCCTCCTCCGCAGCTCCTGCTCCTTCCTCTCTAGCCGAGTCGGGCTTTATCTGCGCCCCCTGTGGCTTCACCACAAAGGACAAGTCGGTGTTCCGGGAGCACATCGGCCAACACAGGCGAGGAGGGGCAGAAGGTGGAGATCTGCAGTGTCGACAGTGTGGTGCCTGCTTCACATCCACCTCCTCACTGTCCCGCCATCGCTTCATCACCCACAAAGTCAGAGATGCATACTCTGACAACCAGCAAGCCTTCAGTAGGCACCAGTCAGCCTCCCCCAGTAGCTTTAAGAATCATGACGACAGGAGTTATCTTAACGGTTCTGCACCAGCTTCACCCTCAAGTCAGTCGTCCACAGGTCAGATGAAAGAAGAGAACGGATCACTGACCTGTAAGGTATGTGGTAAACATTTTGAAAAGGCAGCAGATCTAAACACACACTTCAGAACTCATGGTATGGCATTTATCATTGCTAGGAACGCGGGAAAAACTACCTAAGATGGTGAAGACGAGGAAAAAATAAGGATGTCAATGAAAAAATCTCCCAAGTTCCCTTTTTAATGTTGAATTGTTATTCATGTGCACCCATGTACATACTTAACCAAAGACTGCTAATCTGGAGTTGATCAGTGAATACATTGTAAAACAGTCTGCGGTTACTTCTCGTGTTTGAGATAATCCTCAACCCTCTGACACTCAGGATCTTCTGCTGCATTTCTGTGTTCAGTCATAAAGGAATTAGAGCTACTTCCTGTTCAGTGGAGGTTTGGTTTCACATTCACGTTCTTGTTTGCATGTTGAGAACCCTGAATGTTCTCATTCCTGCAGTGGTGTTGAAAACACTCTGCTATTGTAAATATATATATTTTTTTAGAAGATTGAAATGTACTAATTCTGTCATTATTCAAATGTACCTTTAATTTATTGACAGCCAGTTCCAAAAAACGTTCAGTAATTTTGATTGACAACTTCAACTTCAGCCGTTTGCTTAGATTTAATGAGATTTGTTAGTTCACGAGAACATTTGTTTTCTTTAGTTTTACTTCACATTTATAACCAACAAGATTTAGTTTTGATGTTTTTACACACGTTAAAGCAGAGTGTTTTCTGTGGAGAAACTGGTAGCTTTTTAAATGTAGTGAGCTGGTATCAAGGACAACACAAAGAAAATGTGAACCCCTCCTCAAAATGTTTACTGTTAGTGGTAACGTGGTCTTCAGATGTGTGTATTTATACTTAACTGTGCTAGAATGAGTGTGGACCAACAACTCTGGAGAACAGGAAAGTACTTCTAAAAACGTCATGTAGATGCACTCTATTTATTAGAAACTTTCAAAAATCATTAAAGCTAACATTTAACACATACTGCATTTACATGAAATGAACAGATGTATATCATTTCATTCTCAGTGAGCAGTAGATGCCACTCTAAATCATGTATCAGATGACTGTAAAGTAAAGATGAATATCTATGTTTGACTTGTATTTATGGTTCTCTTTAAAATGTGAGGGCACGTTTAAAATTTGTATTTCTTCAGTCTTGGGCACTGGTTTAAAAAAAAAAGTAATTAAGTTGCATAACTGACTAAAAATGTGTCGTCAGATGTTGACACAGATAAATTTGTTGTACTGATTTCATTACACCTTTAATAAACTCAGGATGTCCGAACTTTTTTACAAGATACAAAGATGTTTTTGAGAATCAAATCTTCTCTATTTTGTAGAAAACATACTGTTTTTTTTTTTTTCCTTTTTCTCCGAATCATTTTGGCTGTGTTTACTGTTTTGTTTTGTTTTTTTTAAGTATGTGTATTTATAGTGCCTCTTCATGTGAAAAAAGTGAGACGCATTAATCTGGTTCATAAGATGGAGAATAACATCGTCATCATTTACTCATCAGAAACTGTTAATTCAACGACGCAATTTGTAGAAAAACTAAGTATGCTGCATGAATTAGAAATGCTTTGAAGTCTGTAGGACATTTTTTGTTTTTATTTTACCGGTATTTGTGTAACCTTCACCTCCCTGAATGTCCCTCCACAGTTTTTTTTTTTGTTGTTTTTTTTAACCCCAGGTTGAGGTTTGGACTTGGGTTAGATCATTTGCTATATGTTGATTCGTTTGTTTTTCAGTCGTTCTGTTTTAGATTCGCTGGAGATCACGGTTCTGTAGCTGCAAGTTTCCCGGGTGGTGTGAATGTAAAACCAGCCCAAATCAACACGTCACCACCACTGAACTTGACGGATGACGTGAGGTGGAGACGTTTTCTTGAGAGCATTAATGAACCTGGCTGATGAGTTCCTGCTTGGTTTCTTTTGAAGGAGTTCGAGTCGTCTCCAGGTTTTGGTTTCGTATTTGCAGAATAAATAATGACGGTGCGTCCTGTTGTGTTGCATATATCGAACATTTTGGGCAGGTAAGGACAAGATTGTTAAATTTTTGTTTCAAGTCAAGAAATCTAAACCTTTGGAGTAGTGCTGACCACCATTCATCGCTAATATCTGTAAAGGAGGCTAAAATCTATGCATTTGAGTTTCATTAAGTATCCCTTTAATGTGCTGGGGTCTTCAGTGACTGTTTACCCTCTTGAGATTTTCAACACCTGTATTTCAGTTCAACTTTATTTTCTTTGTAGTACATGTCTGTGTTTATGAGAGAAAATAAAAGCACAACATTGCCTTTAACTCAGTTTTTTTGTCTTTAAATATTTTAATATCTATTTTACTATATTTAAATTTTTTCTAACCGTCTTTTTTAGCAGTACGTACAACAACCAGAACTTTCAGCAGATCATTAATTTCCACATACAATATCCAATATACAAAGGATAACATTATACATATCAAATTCCTCTTAATTCTAATAAAATACACTTTTTAAATATAAATATAGAAGCTATATATTATTCAGTAAAATAAATAGAGCAGTAGTGGAGCTCTTGTGGACCACAATACATTGATAATCCTTTTAAATCACGTTCCTACAATTGCACAGATTTAATCTAAAATAATAAAGCATCTTTGTTATTTTAAAAGATAAACTTGGAAGCAGCAAATCCTTCTGAAAGTGCTCTACTTGGAAATTCTCCTGGGAATACAAGGTGCATGTGCATGGTTAACAAAAGCTCGGGCCGGATCAGTGATGTCAGGACTGTTTTCAGAGCAGCAGGAGCCCCGTGACCAGAAGCAGGAGTGGGCTGATGAGAGCACAGATCCCCTCCACACTCACCACTGAAGCTCCTGCAAACAACGGCGACATGTGGATGAGTGCAATGACAGCACTTGAGGGTCGCTATAAACACAAATACTTGAACATTTCACTTCAAAGATAAGGTCTTACAAATACACTATACAAAGTTTATCTGTTACAGGTTTCAGTCTGTACATATATATATATATATATATATATATATATATATATATATATATATATATATGGCTCTGTAACCATTTAGGCCTTAAATTTGATGCTTCTCAGTCAAATGTTTGGATGTCTTTTGGGCCACTAGGATTAACAGAAACACTTAAAAGTTTATGGTGACGGGATGTAGTCATCAGTGTTTAAAGTTTCCTTGGACCTCAGCTTTAAAGGTAGGACATATTCATGCTATTATATCGAGCACAAAAATTACTATGCTGTGCCAGTCAGTTTTTAAATAAAGATGCTTTGTTTATTTTGAATAGTTATTGTTTTACATTAGGATAAAAGTTGGATTTCAGACTGATCAATATCTAAGTATATTGCAAACACTACAAATATACACTTGAGAAATAGACTCGTGGTCTTAATTTCAAGTAAACACTACAGGTCCGATTCACAACAACCAGGGTCGTCTCAAACCCTGTTTTGGGCTTGAAAATTATTTATGAATGAAAGATGGTGCCCTGTTAGTGTTTGATCTTTGTCTAAGCTGCTTAGGTATTCACGAGAGTTTCCCTTCCCCAGCACTAAAGCCGGAGAGGGACGTATTTAAATAAATCATAAGGGGCAATTTAGTAATCTATTATTTTCTCTTGACTGCAAAAATATTGACCACTGAAAAAAAGGCTTGTAATTTGAGCTTGACATCTCCATCTGCATTACCCCTGAGTGCAGAAGAGGAAATATTTACCATGTGGCAGCAAAGCCATGGTGCTCCTGCAGATATATTTACACACACATTTACCTTTCCATTACATGCCTCCACGTGCTGGGATGGTGTCTGTTTAAAGATATCACAGCCGTGGACAACGGACTATGTAGCTGGCTTGCCATTAAGTAAATCAAAAAGTCTTTTCTTATTGTTAACATTTGGCGACTTTTTGGCTAATTTCACTTGTATATTCTCTGATCCAAAAAGTACAAAAAAAAAGAAAGAAGGGTGAAGTGATTTGAATCTCCTTTTTTTAAATACTTTTAAGTGAACAGGAAATCAGGTTCAGGCTTATCTGGATTGTAGTAAACTATTGTTGGTGAATTACAGAGTTTAGACTGACATGTCTGCTTTTGTGCCTGAATTTGTTTGAACCCGTGAATCCTACTAGTGTGAACCCTCTCTGTCAGAGTGCTTCAACCATTATTAAGATGAGCTAGTTAAGCCTGAGTTAGTTTAGCCTGAGTTCATTAAACCTGGGATTATTGTTAGGCGCCTGATCAATGAGCTGTTTTTACTGGACATGAGGTCATGAAGAGGTTAAGTTTAAACATCGTGGTTGTGATTTAACAGACTACCAGTAAATCTGGACCTTGTCAGGCTTAAACTTCAGGAAAACTTGATGACAGATTTTGACGGCAGGATGAAACTTGTGTTTTCCCTGGAGAACAACTAGTCCGTGAAAACGGGTGACCACGTAAATTCACCTGACTCGGCAGATTTTTGCGACTGTTCGTAAGAACCAGTTTCAGCCTTTTCAAGAGCGGTCAGCTGTTCGTTTCTGAGCGCTGCTCGCTGTTCACTGGTCACCATGGCGGCGTTGTCGGGTCCAAGAGACTCCAGCTGTGCAACAGAGAGGGCCTATTGGGCAATAAGAAGTCAATTTAGTGAAATGAAACTCCTGCATTCATCTTACATGTGCTAGCAGTCAAAAGTTTGAACACCCCTGTTAAGTGTGTCCAAACAAGAAAGAATATTATTGTTTGTTTCACTGCAATTATGCAAAATATAACTTTGGAAAATCAAAGTATTGGAAAAAGCATAATGTCAACCATTAAAAAAAAAACAACCTAAGAAACTGTGTCAAGCAAATGTCAATTTTTGGTTGCAATCAACCATTAATGTGAAAACTGAACTGATAGTATGAGTTTTATCAGTCATTCACTGACTCTTTTGTGTTTTACGGTTTCTACCAACACCTTGGTAGAAAACTGCTTCTGTTTTAAAAGAAACATCTATCTCTTTAGTTTCTAAAAACATAATTAACTGGTAACTAATTGTTGTTTTTGGAGCAGTGGTTTCATGAAGCTTTTTAAAAAAAACAAAAAGTCAAAGAAGTAAATGGGAACTAAAAGTCTAATATAATGTTTCAAGCGTTATTCTATTCCATTATGGCCTCTTGAAGCACCTTTTAAGAGGACGGTACCTGCATCAAGGTACCCAGATACTTTCCATTTCATGGTTTATCTCCTCTTGTGGGTGGGGGTGGAAGGAAAAAGCGAGACAAAGCTACTCACAGCAAAGTTGTCTGGAGGAATTTGTGAAATACAAGACTTTCTGAAAAATGCAAAAACAGGTGCGTCCAGAGAAGCCATTTCAGTTGCGTCCAAACCAGCTGTGAAGACAGACAAACATTAAAAAAGATGATAAAAGTATTTTCCCCCTCCACACTGCCACTGTGGAGCTCCGATTTCACACTGATAAGTAAGCAGAGGTACTTTTCTCACCAATGATATTGCCTAAGTCAGATACTCGCGCTTCAGTCCAGGTGCTGGGATTTCCAAACACGGAGACGGCAAGATTTTTGAGCTTCTGTTTAACCTTAAAGGAGCACTGAACACCATCCATCGAGCCCACAGCGTCCCTGGGACACAACCACACAACCCCGGCTTAGCTTGTGACACCATACAACAATTCAGCTGTCATGGAAGATATTCAAAATATCTGATCATGCTTTGGGAAAAGATTTCTGTATCCATTTAAGAAAAAAAGTATATATCTAGATTTGTGAAAAACAAATCAAGAATTACGAATTAGTTTAATAAGAATTTGAAATAAGAAATTAAAAGGGGGTGAGCATGGTAAATCTCTTATACGGTAGTTGGTTGAGGTTACCGTGGTACTTTGGGCTCAAAGGGTCAAATGATGTAATTTAACATACTGATGGGTGTTCCTGCAATATCACACTCTCGTTTTTGCGTGACTGTAACAGGTCGAGTTGAGTAACAGGAAACAGAGTTGTGCGTGTTGTACGAACTTGAAGGCGTCCAGGTTGAGCCGCTCCATCTCGCTGGAGTTTAGACCACAGATGAACCGGTTCAGTGCGACCATCTCTGCAGCTCTCAGCTGCTCTGCTGTCAGGTTGTTGTATCTAGCAACACTCTTCCACACCGACGCCATCTGTTCAGACACGAGTCATGTTAAGAGTGTCATTGGTGCATTAATCACAGTAATGTTTTCTGTACGTCACCTGTGGCTCTTTCCAGCCACAGTGGGCCATTTCTTCCAAAGCGTCCAGAGAGAAAGGCAGCACCTCCAGGTCCGAGTTGGAGAAACCCTGGTTCACGCATCCCAACTGCACCACGACGCTCTCGGTCATCTCTGGCACTGGGCCAAAGGTCTGCAAAAACACACAAAGACTTTTCACGCTGAATCAGAGTACTTTAATGTATTTATAGCTTCTGGTTTAAAAACAGAGGATCGGAAGTGTTTCAGTTTTGTTAAAGTAGCTCATGAGAGCGATTAAACAGGCTGTACCAGGATGAGCTCATCAACCGTACCTCCACCGCTTTTTTACGCAACACCTTCAGCTGGTCTGCGTCGTAGCCAGAGATCGTCCCCAGTATCTCCACAGTCGCCAAGAAGGTGCTGTTTGACATCATGTCCAGCTCCGCGGCTTTCCAGTGGACATTGGCCATGCCCAAGTCTTCAATCAACGCCTCGGTGGGTTCTGTGTAATTTCCACGGTCACTGCTGTCGTCGTCACTGTGAGCTGAGAAATACAAATGGGAAGAGGCAAGAGAAAAATCAGTTTACAACCAAATCATGTGTGACAGAGCCACGACATAAAGGAAAGCAGCTGAAGGGTGAAAGCTTCTCACTTGCTCTTCTTTTACGTGCTCCGCTTGATGTGATGGTGGTGGCTAGCTCAAAGAGTTTCTTTTGCAGTGCAGCTGAAGTGTCGGTCATGCGTGACCTCAGGAAAACTAAAACATCCTTCATCCAAGGCTAAGAGATGCAAAGAAAGGTCACAAATAAAATATATAGGCAAACATGGAACATTATGAACTAGATGGTAGAGTTTGAGAACACAGATACAAACTTTATTGGGCAGAGATGATACGGCGTTATCATCCAAAAGAAGAAGAGGACCCAGTGACTCCATGGTCTCCTCCGGCCAATCAGATGGACTCCTACAGTCAACAATTAATAATGCATCAGACTGTTTGGTTTTTTTTCCTCTGCAGTGACTACAATATCCACTGGGATGCCTCACCCAAAGGTCTGGTTGACCAGCTGAATCAGATCTGCCATGTGGCGTTGAGGAATGTGTTGACAGGAAGCCATGGCCTGGAGGCTGAACTTGACAACATCAGGGCCCATGAGGCGGAGTTTGGAGGGCTGCACCTCACACAATATTGGCCCAAGCTTTGAAACATCTGCAGTAGTCAGTTCAGGCAAATCTTTCCCCTGAAAAGTGACGGGGGATATCTTAGGCTTTTAATGATGAATGCTTCCGCTCACCACTAGTTAGAAATCAGTATCAGGATTACAGGTTACACGCTTATCTTAGGGAATAATTTCAGCTGATACTTATAGTGATATACTTAGTATGAGCATCAGGGTGGGATGAGAACTTTAAATAAGTATTTCTAAAAAAAAAATGATGTTCATGCTTCCACAAAAGTGTCAGAAACATTGTGAATTTATGGCTGGGATCTTTTGGTGCCAGCCTTTTTCTAAATACGTCACCAGTCCTCATATATCTGTACGCATGTGTGCACTCACAAGGCAGAGCAGAGCTTTTTGTGTGATTGCAGGACGTGACGGGGCACGAAGAGGCAGCGAGCTCAGGTTGGCTGTTTCCATTTTGTCAAGGAAGACGGGACACACGAAGTCAGGCAAATCCTTCACCTTCTGTGGACTGGGAGAAGTAAGATAAAGAACAGATTTCAACATGGATGTTTCGTTAAGTATATGATGAATTTATAGTGGCGAGGAAATCCACTGGTTGCTTACGGCAAGTAAAGGAGCAGCGATGTGGGAATCACGTCCAGCTCCTGCTCAGTGATGGTTTTAAAATAGTCAGTTCTCACTTTCTCCAAAGTTATAAAAAGTTTTTGGGCAGCACATCCTGCCTGAAAACAAACAGTATGTTTCTCATTATTATTAGGTATATTTGTTTTTTGGACATATTGTATATTTATACTCATGTATAGAAACACCTACTTGAGCTTTGGAAAGCCACTCTGGATTCTCGTCTATGGCCTGGGTCACGTCCATCAGGCTGCTCTCAGTAACTTTGTCAATCATCTCACAGGTTATTCCCTGAAGGACTGAATGCAGCCTTCTGTCTCCGGAAAATAATGTTTTGAATGTGAGCAGATTAAGCAACTTTATAAATGTCTGTACAATAACAAGACCATGCACAGAAATCAACAACACGCAGAGTACAAAATAAGTTGGCATTAGGCATGGATTTGGTGAAGATCATCATGTCATGCTTTTTTATGGTATTAAAGGCCCCAAAAAATATTTTTCAAACATCTACGTGCATGAGTACAATCACATAGCTGTCATAGGACTCGTTTTACAAAGCAAAGCACTTTTAACAATGACCTAAAAATGTGTACAGCAGAAACTATTAAAGCCACATCGGACTTGTTTTTCCACTCAGAATTTATTCTTTAATACTGACATCAGTTTGTTTGTTTGTTTTTTAATGGCAGAGCTGTATATCTCACCTGTACTGAAGCTGATTGAGTTCATGCATCTTCTTTGCCAAGTAAGCTGCCTAATTAAAAGATACCATTTTTTATATTAAGTTGAGACAAAAGCCTCTAAATATTTTAGTGTGTAAAAGAATAAAACACAAGTTTGAGATAATACCTTAGAAGGAAGGTGTTTATCTAGATTACCTGTGGCTGACTCCAGGTTTTGTTCTCCACTTGCTCTAGAGAGGTGATGTTGGCTTCGTCTAGACTGGTGAGAGAAATGCTGCGAAGCAAAGGACCAGGCAACTTCTGCAGCAGCTCGGAGGGACTCATCTTTTCACGTAGCTACAAGGAAACATTCAATTCCTTTTCAAATTATTTTCACAGCCCATGTGAATGATATCAGAGACTTAAGAAAAAACAGTTGACTTCCTATATGATAAACAATGTTTGCGAATATTCCCTCTTTTTTTTTTAGGTAATTTTGTTTTTCTGCTTCTCCATGGTTACTCACCCCCTGCAGCATGGTCTTTAACTGCCCCTTCCTCATGTGCTGGGATATGCTATTCAAGGTCTCGCTGTCATTCAGGATTTCCAGGGTATTTACGTTCTTGAGTACGCAGCTTGGCAAACCTGCTGTAATGGACTGAAGGGCCATCAAGTCCTTACCCGACACCTCCTCACACTGAGGAGAAGCAGAATCAGACTCAAGAGAGGGTTGGCACTTTTAATTATAATAACAAAAATAGTATATTTTAGCTGTAAAGCACTTTTGATTTAACATAAATCTCAAAGCAGGATGATGACTTTTGCTGAGTGATGAGTTCTTTGAGGTGGATTGGAGCATTGGCATGAATGCACTGGTGAGTCAGGAGAGCAGTTTTGTCCTGACGTCTGGAGGACGGGGAGCTAATGCAGGGATTTGAGGATGGGCGTGCTGTTGAGGGACTTTCATAAGGATCCTGGCAGCGCTGGTCTTTTGGACAATCATGCCAGGAATCCTGATGAGAAGTGCATTACAGTAGTCCAGTCTGGAGGAGATAAAGGCGTGGATGAGCTTTTCTGCATCAGGCAGGGTGAGGCTGGGACGGAGTTTTGTTTTTGAGGTGGAAAAAGCCTGATTTAATCAGATGTTTAATGTGATTATAAAATGTTAGGTGAGGGCCCAGCCTCACACCAAGGTTGATAACCGTACATGAAAGAGGAATGTTCTGGCCTGAATAGGTGAAGGTGTTTAACTGGGATGACTGGACCCGATGTGGGGTACCGACAAGTGTGACTTCAGTTTTGGAGCTGTTTAACTGAAGGAAAGTTTGGCTCTTTCATGCCTTTATCTCCTCCAGGCATGTGGTCAGGGTAGACGGTGGTGATGAAAGTGATTGAGTGATTGATTAAGTGCCTGAGGGGGAGGATGTATACATGGAATAGTTGTCGTGTCTACGAACTCACCTTTTTATCACCCAGCTGTTTTTTGACCAGAGCGTGCAGCTGGCTCCGTGTCCATCTGACACTGGGTCCCAGGCTTTGGAGAACATCTTTCAGGTCGGTTGCTGGTAGTTCTGACAGTTGTTCTGGAGACAACGAAGTAACACTTCTACCCAGGTCATGCAGCGCTTGAGCACCGCTGGAGTTTGACATCACACTGTCGATAAGGTGAGTCTTCAGCTTTAGTTCGGACAGAACAACAAAGACAGATCCAGATTTGTCACTGCTTTTCTGGACGAAGAAGACAAAAGTGTGAGCAAACAAACAAACCTTTGACTTTATGGGGAAGTCACAGTCATCAAGCTGAGAGAGGAGTTTCTTACTGAGTTCAGGAGTCAAAACAGGAGCATCGTAATAACAAGCCAGCGGGCCGAGCCTGCCGAGAGTCAAAGGTAAAAGTGTGGTGATTTTTTTCTTTTCTTTTTTTTTTTTTATTCTTACAAATTCTGGAAAAACAAACACACTCGACAAGCCCGTTACATTTAGGATAGAAACACTGTTAGAAGAATCCACTGAAATCATTTGATCATTTGCTCATTTCTGTTAAGAAATGGTAAAAAAAAAGAGTAAAGTAACAAAAAAAGACTCCTTTTAAAATCAAATTACATACATCTAGATCTGTTTCTATATTTTCATATTCTAATACACGAATGAATCAACACACTTATCCACATGCTCTGGAAATTCATTCCCACTGAAGCACCCCTCGAATCTCTGGAGGAACTTCTTGCCCAGGCTCGGCTTCATGCTGGTCGCTGCGCTCATGCTGGACTTGAACTGGGCCGAGCGGAAGAATTCACACAGCTGGAAGACAATTTGAATACAAACCAACACGGGGAACCGTTTAAACTCCCATTCCTTATCTATCCAAGTTTGAATGCCCTCTATCCTGCGTTGCAGACCTACTCACGTTTTCTTTGGGAGAAGCATCAACATCGTCTGGTGATAAGCGGGACAGGTAAGGCCCCATCATGGTCAGTGCCTCAGAATCCAGCCATTTCAGGGATGGTTTGCAATGATCGCTCAGCACTGTGTAGTTAATGAGGCTGTTACGATGCACATTCTTGCTCAACAGCGAAGTCGCAACGAATATAAGGCAAAAACAATCATATCATCTTGGTGTGTGTGTTGCTGCCACGTAAGCACTTTAACATTTCAATTGTCAGCACAGCTAGGTTCAAATCAGGGCTTCAGGCTCCATGACGGGAACTTTGACAGGTAACAACCAACATCCTGGTTTCCTCGACTGATGTCCCATTGGAGGAACAAACACATTTGCAAAAACACAAATGCATTTGCAAATCCACATAAAGGCTGTGGCTTGCAAATGTGTCGGACACAAACATACAAAAGGTGGAATGTTTTCGATGCAACGCTCTACCATTTTGTTTATATTCAGATAAAATTTGTCTGCTTTATGTTTTATTCAGGCTAAATTGTTTCTCCACTTGCTTTGCATTTTTTTGTGCTTGTTCCATTGTTTTCTTTTTCTCCTCTTTTTTTTAGACATTTCAGACATGATTCATATGGTAATTTCTACTCGATGGAGATTTTACTCTTTTGTTCTTCAGACATATCTGATCTGTTTTTCATCATTCTGTTTGGGTTTGCTAAGAACAGATGTATAAGAAATTTCAGTAATACTTCAGGAAAGTGTGTCAACTTTTGAAAGAGAGTTTAACATGTTTTCTTTAAATTCTCACTTGATTCTGAATCAGATGATGACCTGACTGTACAGTTGAAGTAGTTCTGGGATATCTGCTCTTTTGCCCAGTTCAGCACCTGTGTCCTCTGGTCCTCGTTCATGGGCTCATACACCTCCCGCAGCATGTTCATCCTGGAGCCAAGGAAAGTTATAGTTTTCATAAAAGCAGCTCAGTAACTGCATAAGTAATTGCATAACAACATACTGACATCTTTTTCATGCTTTGGCCCTCTACTTTGGTGGGAAGTTTCATTCTTTCAGAGAGTATATCTTGCAGCACAGGTTTGACAGCCAACAGCAAAGTGTCATAGTCGGTTGAGTTTACGTAGTTTTCGTCCTGTGTGGTCAAAGTCTCCCAGGACAGAGGCCCCACAAAAGCTGCCATGTAACATGATAGTGGCGTCTGCAAGAACAAAGAAATAACAAGGTTGGTTGGACTCCTATACACAGCATTAATGAAATAAATTGTGTATTCTTGCACTCTGGTGGACTGACAGAAGAGTTCCCCATCATATTGATCATTGCTGACAAGTGAGAGCAATTTTCCATCTTGTTTTTCTGAAAGAAAGAGAAAAAAAAACATGATATGCACAAGTCGGGTGCACCACCTCATGCAAAAACATGCTTTTACCTTTCATGTCTTAACAAACTAGATGTAGCATCAATCTCAAGATATATTATTATTTTTTAATAGTAATAAGCATGAGTTAATTATACGTAATAAGAAGAACAGAAGACCTATCAAATGGTTTTTCTTTTTGTTTGCTAATAGTCATCAATTTACTGCTACCATCAGTAATACATAAACAAAATGTTTTATTTTTGTGTATGTAGTTTTGCTTATGTGAACCAGACTTCCATAATGTGGAAAACTGTGGGTGTATGCATTCACACCATTATATCTGAGAAATCCTCTGGTGGTTGAGTAACGGAGGCCTTGTTTTTGCCTGCAGGGACTAAACTCAGGGCACGAAGAAAAGTGGCCAGGAGGGAGTTGGACTGGTCAGCAGCTCTGTCCTCTGCAGCCACGACACTGGGAAAGAAAAAAAGAGTGGAAATAGAATCTGGTATGCACAAATGCTAGTACATGCTAAACACGTTATCCTTTATGGAAATACTTGGCCTA
Source organism: Zenarchopterus dispar (assembly GCA_028564865.1). Classification (NCBI taxonomy): domain Eukaryota; kingdom Metazoa; phylum Chordata; class Actinopteri; order Beloniformes; family Zenarchopteridae; genus Zenarchopterus; species Zenarchopterus dispar. The sequence continues at coordinate 14,868 of JAOWBL010069386.1, forward strand.
AAGCACAACATGGTCATATACTGCATCTGCAGCTGAATACTTTCCTCAGAAGGGTCTAGACTGTAGTGACAGGTCATACTGAGCATAAAGTCAGTAAATCGTTGATTTAAAAAAAAAAAAAAGAAGTCAAAGGATCTTTGTGCGTCCACAGCAACTACAACCCGCCTCCTTTAGAAATCAATAAAATTAAAAAAAAAAAAAAGAAACACACACAAAATTACCTGTTATTGAAGATATTTTTCAGCATCGTCGTCTTAGGCACAGGGTATCCTGCAACAGTCATGCTCTGTGTTTATGTGTTGTTGCACAGTGAAATCACAGCAGCACTCTGAAGTCCATTCCTTCTGACTGATATTACAGAGAGCATTCGCACTTACTCTCTCATAGTATTTTCAATGGTGTAGTGTATTTATTCTTTTGAGTGCTTTCACAAAATAATTCAATTTTGGAATTTAAGTTCAAATTACACGCAAACATGAACATATACAGAAATAAATTTTGTTTAAAAAAGTGCATTAAGAGTTCTCTCACCCTTGTTCTGGCATTTCATCATCTGATAAAAAAAGGAAATATTTAAGAAATATTTAATGGTTAGGAACAGGAAGTAGTTTAAAATCCCTGCATGTCATTAACACTAGGTTTGTTTGCAATGCAAATGAGTAACATTTTATGTCTGAGTGATTTTATTCCAACATGCGCTCTCTTGCATACATTTATATCATTTTCACCATGCCAAGGAAAAAAATATGATTGCAAAAGGGACATTGTACATGTACTCTGATACAAAGTTAACTTCTCTGACTTAAAAATGATTATGAAAAAAGTAGTTAGCATGTAACTTGAGTTTTTTTCTTCTTTTTTTTTTTAATCTCACCAGTTTTTTGGTAATGTCCTTGAAGGCACCTTTATTTGGAGGCATCCCATCTGGAGGCTTAGCTGGATAGACACAACAGCACTGGATCATGAATAGGCTCACATATGCTCTGGATGGAGTTTATTAGCGTGCACGACAACAAAACCATGAATACAAGGGAGAGTCACAGTGCATGTGATTGTTTTGCAACTAACCCAAAGCTGCACAGACCACAATGAGCACAATGAAACATGTTCCTCCGTTTGGAGCCATGAGGAAATGTCTGCAAGTCTGTGGAACATGAAAGCAGACGACATACAACAGATGTTAATACCAACTAACACGGTAATCAAGTTTGGCATGCATGTTTAAATTTTCTCGGCTTCCCCACGTGTTTCCCTTCAGTGACACAGGTGTAAGAGTTTGCAGGATGTTGGGATTTTGTTCCTGGCGTGTTGTCATGGAATCCGTCTCCCTGTGAGGCACCTCCAGTTTACTGACATTTTTCCTCCTCTGAGGTTTTCTAATCACGCTACCGTGGCAACGCTCTATGTTGCCCATCCTATGGGAGACTCCGTGGACTTTAGAGGATAACATGCAGTGAAAAACAGGTTTGGTTTTAAACTAACAAAAAACAAAACAAAACAAAAAAAACTTCATTTGCTTCTTTCCTTTCTCATTGACATTTTCTGTACATCTTTGAAATCCTTATTGCCTCTTATATACTTAATTTCCTACACGTTAAATTTGCATGCTATTGCTTTGCAGACCTTTTTTAAAAATCTTTTACTGATTTGACTTCTCATTTGAATATGCCCAGTGATCACCATAAAAGTTAGACAAGGAAAACAATGAGATGACATTAGGTTAAATGGTTCAATATCCGTGTACAAGTAAAAAAAAGATTTTGTTTGGTTCAGGCTGTGAAATAGCAAAACAATAAATCAGCAGGACAAAAAAAAAATAAAAATCAAACAATAGTAAAGAAAATGAACTTTTCCAGAAAATCTCAAAATACAATACCACACTGAACAAACCAAAAATAATCTATGTATCTACTTAGTTGTGTTTTTTTTAAATACATGAAAAGTAAATTTACATAAAAAATAATCTATGTATCTACTAAACCCAGAATATGGAGCACATTAACAACAGATTGCAATAACTGCTCAATAGTGACCAAAGATTGAGAATGACCTCATGTAAAGTATGAACATTTTAATTCATAATTACTTTGCTAGTTAGAACAAAATAGTTTCAATACAATCACATATAATTTAAAGCATTTCACAAAAACATAAAGTATCCACTGAGTCGTGTGTAATGTAGCTTTGACTTACAGAATCTGTGTCTTCTTGTTTGCAGAGTCTCCAAAAAAATGTCATTAAAGAAAAAGGGGCAAAGGGACAACGCGTGTTCTTCAGCTGTGCTAATCTCGTCTATGATGTGATCAGGATGGATGCTTACCTGCCCTTGGGTTAGTCAAATCAGATACAGGATGCAGGTTGCAAATGTGTGTGTGTGTATGTGTGTGTAATAAAGAGAGAGGGAGGGAGGAGCAGAGATAAATTGAGAGAGAGGTAATTAAAGAGAAAGAATTCAATTGCTAGAAAACTATTCAAAAACATCCTGTTTTTATCCTTCAACCTGTACCTTTTCTAATTAATATGATTATGATGAAAAGCTGTACAGTATTTGAAATAAAAGCTTTAGTGAAAAGAACTGGGGGAAAAAAAGACACAGATCACAATGTACCACTTTATTAAGCAAACATGCAACAAAAACAAACGAAGGAATATGATCGCTGCCCGTCAGATCCGTTCATATTCTCAGTGGAAAAGGTTAGCAAACATGAAATATGAGCTCCATTTGAATGTTGAGTACATGGAAGAATGACTGATGCAAAGCCCGTCGTGACAATGGGAGTTTCTGCTCTGTCGTTAGAAATAAATAGTCCAAACTGAACTATTAGTTAGAGCTGCAGATTTCAGTACGTCTAATTTGAAATGTGAAGCTGCTGCATGTTTCACTCCACGTCACCGTCTCCTTCCGAACTGAGTTCAGGAGAAGCTTTTAGGTTGAGGAAGTAATCTGAAAAAGAGCATTGTACAAACGAGATTTTGCTTATGTTTGTGTTTAAATGATCTCTTAATTGAATTAATTCCTAAAAGGTTTGTAATCTTTTAACAGACTTCTCTTTGTCTACAGAAAAGTCCATGACTTCTTTAACTCGATAAATACCACAGAAAACATCTAAGTAACTATGTGTTGCTGGAAAACGTAAGAGATTTAGAAAATATTTGAAATGAAGTGTTCTGTTTAAGATGTGGAAATACACCTGCATGTGTGTATGTAAACCACTCACCTCCAGCAAACTCACGAATATCACTTGGCCTTTTAAGGAGCACGTCGCTGTGAGAGAAGGGAAGCAAATGCAGGAGTGCATCTTGATCTACAGTGTTTCTATAGATTTATAGTCATTCGTAACCAATTAAAGACATTGCTCACATATCAAACTGTCATTATACCAAGGTTTTGAAGCTGACATCATGAAGGTTTAGGATTGTCTCATGAAACTGCATTTAAGTCTTGGGTAATCTGTCATGTTGGTAGCTGGTCATGATGGTTATTTACATCAGTGATAGAGAAGAGCTTCATGTTGCTCTGTCTACCTTTTTTGTAAGGATAGTATTTTGTCAGATCTGTAATCGTTCTTAGACACTGTCTCTTAATGCACAAGTGCTTCACTTAACTGTAATTTAACAAAAAAAAAGGGCAGATTGGGATAACTTCATCACTTTTCTACTTGGTGCATATAAATATAAACATATGAAGCAACATAGTTTCACCATGCATGTTTGCCTTGTGAACTTGTGGTCTTGACTCAAAGTGATTTAAGTATTAGTATTATATGTTGGTGCACTAGTGATCAGTTTTGCTCTTGTTTATGGTTCAATTTGTTTACCATACTTACTTGAAGCCATTTAATATAACAATGTTTTGCTCAAAATAACTGAATTTGTTAGTCAAGTTGTGCAATACTTTGAAAACAGATGCATACACAAGCCAAGACATGTTCGACCTCACATACTTTTGTTCGAGGGATCATCTTAGGAGAGCTTGCTGGCTTGAAGGTTTGTAAGTCCTGCACCTATCCATTAGTAAATTACACATGTGACTCAAAGGATTTGTAACTCCTGAACTGCTCAGCTGTATATGCGCTCACACAGCAAACAGGATAAGATGTGCAGAGTCTTGAAAGGAGATAGCAGGTGGGATGAGCAGTCCGTCTTTAGGTTTTCATTTGGATCTATGACATTTAAAAGCTCAACTTGCTCCAAAAAAACCCACTATCTCCCTTAAGTTATACAACAATTTGTAATCTGCCATTTAGCTTTCGATATGCTTTTATTCACACGGCCCCTCCTCTCTGGACTTGTACACAATCCACTTATGTCACTACTATGCCCCACAATGCAACAGGCCCTGTCAACCCTTACACATTTAAGAAGGAAACACAAAAGGTTTAAAAAGCATTAACTTAAAAGAAGCACAGATCTTAAGTGGAGTGTTTTATTAAAAATCTCTCCATCTCTAAATCTACAATGTTGTAAAATCTTCATGTTCTTGTATTACAAATGTCTGGTTTCACCCAGCACAGAGAAAAACAAGGTCCTCATGCAATAACTATGTGTGTGTTTATATTAAAATAGGTATTTTACATTCATATGCTCCTTGTCATATATATGATTTGATAACTTGCGTATAAGCAATTTTATGATCTTTAATCATCCTTAAAAATAAAAAAGATAAATATGCAAACATTAACACTAATTTACTGGTTCCTTGAAGTCACAAATACCTGCCTGTCAAACTTTTAAAGCTTCATTTGAATTTCACTTTAAAGGGTATAACAGATGTAGTCTTACTTTCTTCTGTAACTGCTATTTTTATTTAAAATGAGAGTTTCTTCTTCTGAATCACATTACAGACATGGAGATTTCTTCTGAAGAAAAAAGTTGTTCAAACCTTAAAAAGTTGTCTATCAGTTCCTCTACTTCAGGATGAGATCTCAGATATGTCTCATTGTCGATTCTCGTCTGCACCTGGGAGTCAAAATAATATATATATATAATATATATATATATTTCGGAGTAATGCGTCAAATTCAACAGTGTTTTTGGCTAACTAACACAGTTAGCATAATAGGTTGCGCCTGATTTTACCTTAAACTGTCGCAAATTCTCCTGCTGCTCAGCAGTCAGTACGTCCACGTCTAGTTTCGTTAAGTCCTCTTTTCCAGCCATGATTTCTCAGTAACTATCTCCTTGCATACGAGCTCAAAGTAAAAACGGAAAACCTACAAACACTTTTCACCTGTTACCGACATTTTGGGCCAGGAGAAGCTGTTGCTATGGAAACTGCAGCAGTTAACTGCTGTTCCCGCCAGGTGGCAGTATAAACCATAGGGAAACACATCAACTCCGAAATATAGAATACTTATATATATATATATATATAATATATATATACATATACACATATATATATACATATATATGTATGTATATA
>JAOWBL010069388.1:0-20285 GCA_028564865.1 Zenarchopterus dispar
GAAAGAAAGAAAGAAAGAAAGAAAGAAAGAAAGAAAGAAAGAAAGAAAGAAAGAAAGAAAGAAAGAAGCAGGAGTTATCCTGGGTTCACAGTTTTGTTGTGCCTTTTCCTTCATGTTTTTTTTTTTAATATTATTCCAATATTTTTAATTGGAGACTGTAAGCAATGGAAATCCATTGCCTTCACGAAGCTCTGAATGAGCTGTGAACTGCATAACCAAAGAGGTTTTATTGTGAACAGTTTCATTTGACAGTAAAACCATTAGAAACTCTGCAATGTGACCCAAAAATAAGAGACGCTGACAGCAATTTCGACTCCCTATGCTTTGTAAATATAAAGCCAAGTTGTTCTCCCAGAATAGGACAATGATCATTCTGAACTTTTGAATTTCAGCCACATCTTATGCTAGTAAGTAAATAAATCTGCAGAGAATCTTTTTTCAGCCTTACATCTTTCTGTTTCTCCACCAGTCTTGTCAGTCTCTCCACCAGGTGAGTGACAAAGATGACATCCATGACATCCGTGAAGTGTGCAGCCCTGCTGGTAAAGGCCACCAACTGCTTGCCTAAAGGCTGTGAATTTGTGGTGTTAATGGAAATCTGGAATTTAAAGAAAAATTCACATGTCACTAAGACATAATATATCAGAATTGTTAAATTCAGAATGCTTGAATGACTCAGTATTGGAGTTCTCATTCGTTGTTCTCCATTACCATCTGTCTCATACCTGGGTGAGCTCGTGCAGCACACGCGTCACTTCACTGGCATACGGACACTGAGTGTAGTCTTCTTCAGCCCAGTGGCCAGCCCGATCACAACGCCGCCATGCTTTCTTCTCTCGTTGGCTGGAACGATGAGGACCACCGCCAGAGGGGTTGGGGGCAGAACCGAAGGTGGCAGGAGCACAGGGCAGGAAGGCCAGAATGCCAGCAAGGGTCTTTGGCCATCTGCCACAACATTACAAAAAAGAAAAAAAAACAATAAAATAAAATCCCAATATAATTAGTAATGATGTGGATTCAGGAATCTAAACCTAGTGCACCAGATGGCAACTTCATACTCCTTTTACTTAGTAAAGCATTCATATCTGATTTACAGCTATTTTTGTGTGTATTTTTGTATGTATTTTTTTATTTCTGTCTTTGCAGCAGCTTCCCAGAAGCACAATTTTGATTGTGAAAATATGTGCTAATGACTTTTAATATATTTGACTTTATTTAGCAGCTTTATTAATGAACTTTACTGTCTCTCAACTTCATTTACATAGAAAATAAACAATAAAATTTTGATTATAAGAGGATACACAGAAAGGAGCACTCCATCAGTTTTACACATCCATAATGTGCAGCCATCAGTGAAATCTGCAACGCGTGTGTATCAGGCCACTTCCCTGTTTTATTTACTGTCAGCATCATTTGGCAGAGGTTTCCTCCTCTTCCTGGATGCTTACAACATATGTTTAACTCTTTACCTGCCACCTAGTTTTTTCTGTTTTTAAAGACTATCCTGTACATTCTGAACCACAAAGATTACACTGTTGGAGAGCTAATGTGCGGAGGTTCTGGACTCTGTTGCTCCTTTGAGAGAAAAATTTCTAGTCTTTTGCATTTTTCTATTTCTGTCATTACTGACTCCTCAGTTTCCCCTTTATGTCCAGCTGTTTTTCTGCAGTTTGAGCCAATCCCTTATCATTATCAATCACACATAGTCCACCAACTACATCCTATAAACTATCCCCTAGACAGCATACCTACTGTTTTATTTAATGAGGTTTTGGAAACTTTTTGAATTTTAACTTTGGTGAACCCATCTCTCAGATCAGGAGTTGTTCATATGCTACCAGTTAAATCTGTTTTTAAAAAGAAGAACCTAGACCTTTTAGTAAATTCCATTTTACAACTCTCAAAGCCTTCCTTTTATTCTGAAGTGTAGGAGAGAGTTGTTTTTAACCAACTACAACATTCTTAGAGGAGTTTGGTTTCTATGACTAACTTCAGTCTGGTTTTAAGGCCTCACCACAGTCTGGAGCCTGCCCTTAAAAACGTTTTTAATGATTTCCTTTCATCTGTAGATTCTGATAACTCTGCTGTTTTAGATCTTAAACAATGAGCAGGTATTACAGGTGCAGCACTTGCTTGGGTCAAGTCAAATTTAACTAATAGGATCTTTTTCTGCAGAGTTTTCTTCTTTTGTGGCCTCCCTCACTTGTTGGGTACTCCAATGGTCCATTTTGGGCCTATTACTGTTTTCTTGCATTTGCTGTCCATCGGTCAATTCTGAGGAAATAAAATCTTCATTCATTACTTTTATGATCCTGAGCATGATATTCAAGTTTAGCTGCCAATAAAATCTCAGAAATCTTATTCATTCTAAGCACTGTCACAGTGCCTTAAGGGTTTGAAAATCTGGTTGGACATAAACTTTCTCCTTCTCAGTGAAAATAAAACTGAAACTATTAGACTACAGGACTGCAGAGTCTGTTCTGCCTCTCTTGCTCGGGTATCCAGACAGATTGTGTCCACACAGACAAAATCCTCAGATTTTGTCCACGCGGTTAAGAAGTCCAGTGTCCATTTGCACAGAGGGGTACTGAGACCTAAGTCATGGAGTTTGGGGATGACTTTGTTTGGCAGTATGCAATTAAAGGTAAAACTATAATCTATGATGAGTGTCCTCGCATATAAGACCTTGTGTTCCAGGTTCTCCACCACAATGCAAGACTACACCTGCAGCATCCTCCATTTACCTGTTTTCTCTGAAACCAAACTGGTAAGGTTCAGATGAGGCAGATGTAATCTTCCTGATGTGCCTCCTAAAAAAATGCTTTGTGCTAAGGGTAGAAGTTTACAATTAGATGGGAACTATATGTTCTATGTTTTGAGATTTAATGCTTAGGGTAACATAAAAATCGTAACGCAAAAAGAAGTTGGATTATTTCCTATTGTAGAATACACTTTTAATGCAATCTAAATTAACAGAAAAAAAGCAACAAAATAATCACTGTACTCAAGGGGCTAGTAATTTGCTGTGGAGTTAGAGACCTGCCATCTCTCTACTCCCCTCCTCATTCTCCCCTCTCCTCCTCCTCTCTCTCCATTCACGTTGCCACAGCAGCAGCTGCTAAGTAATAAATGGCGTTAATTTCACCTCCAACAAAAAAAGAGACTCATTTTCCAGCCCATTACGCCAATGCTCCGTCAGAAACAAAGTGTCTGCGCTTGCTGCGCTGAAAGTGGGCTGTAAAGTACAGCAGCTACAAAGGAGCGTACATGACAACAACACACCCACAGGGGAAAAGAGGGGGTTGATGTGAATGTGAATGTGTCTGTGGCGCCGCACGATTTCAAGGTGGTCATACAGAGTGGAGGATAGAGAAAGGCAGGATGAATGGAGAAGAGATTTGTCATGTTTGTTTCTCTTTTTACCTTAAACCCTACTCATGGGAGAAAAAAATCTCTTATTTATACAATCATTATATGAAGGTGGCCAACATTAAGCCATAATTTAACCACCAATGGGAGTGTGTAATTCTTTGGTTTAGGTCTGAAAACTGCATTTATCTGAAAAGAGAAGCAAAATCTGTTTTTTTTTTAACACTAAAGGCTACAGCAGTTTAAGAGAAGCAACAAAGATCAGCAGAGTCAAAAAATAAGCTGACCTGTAGCTAATCAGAGCTTCTAATGTTGCAGCATCACGGGCACAGCTTGTTTCCTGATAATATTTAATGATATATAAGAATTTGAAATGGACCAACTGGAATGCTATTAAAAAGAATTTATCTGGAAAAAAAAAAGAAAAAAGAATAAAAAATATCATGAAGAATATATGAAATATAAATAGTTGTGGAATTTTCTCATTTTTTAAATTTTCATCTAATTATTACTATTGTTAAATTCTTTTTCATTTTTCTTTTGGTCTTTCTATTGCTTTATCCACTTTTTTGCTTCTTCTGTTTCTCAATTCTTCTTGTGTTGTGTATCCATGTTGGTTTTGCTTTTGACAGCGGCTTTCTCCCTGTCTTAGTTTCTCCTGCTTTCTTCCTTCTATGTCGCTATTGTTTTGTTGCTGTTCGTTTTGTTATTTTGATCAGTTGTTTGTTTTAACTATTTCTCAGTGGAGCTAACTCCTAAACTACCACTGACTTAAGCAGTCTAGGATAAATGCGTGTTGGTTTGTTTTCCTTCCCCTGGCAAGAATTTTGTTGCACAAACAAATGACTGGACTCTTATACAGGACATACAAAGAGTCACAACGCTAGAAGATCCCAGATAGCGGTTTTCAAAACTCTTCACAGAAAGAGGAGGAATTTCACCAAAGATATCTACCCACAAGGAGCTGGAAAGTACCAGTCTGTCTGCATCAATAAAGATAGATCATTCTGATAGATCATTATTCAGATGAGACTGCTGTAACCCTTTTCATTGTATCAAAAAAATCACAGTCTGATTTATAAATAAATCTCTTGTTTCTGGAATCGCCCTCACAAAAAGACTGAAATGAAAAAAAGGAAACCTTAAAAAAACAACAACAAAAACAAAAACACCACCACCATCACCACCACCACTTAGAACTAAAATATAAAAGTATTTTGTACACAATGTGTTAAGAAAAATGTGTGCATGACTGTGTCATTTCCAAGTTCACTTGGTAATTACATATAGAAAACATGATAAAAAGAACTAATGAAAAGAATCAATAAATGAATCAATGAATAATATTATTATTTATTTCATGCTAAATATATTTAGATTAATAGCAACAACTGGTGTTTCAGCCAATCCATCTTGAAATTGTTTAACCTGCATTCCACCTGCCTGTTAACCTTCAAATGAAAAGAGTAATCGCCTCAGCCATTCCTGGAATCTCATGTCTAAAAGGACAATCTATAATGCTGTTGTGCAACGATGGAGCCTGTAGCTATTCATTACTCTATTTACCATGTGAAGGTAGAAGGGTATTAGCATCCTTTCTTAATGAGACAACCTTTGAAAAATGCTAAACTATGCCTTTAACCCTTGAGAACCCAACAACCCTTTTCTTCTTTGATAAATTATGAACTAAAGAATGGTGGTCAAATTTGACCCCGTGGGTTCTCCAGGGTTAAATTAACAAACATAATCTTAAGACCTTAAAGTTGGGTCCAAGTTGTTCAGTGAATCAGCGTGGATGTGAAGTGACTCACCTGAAATCTCCCTTGTTATTGGTGACTCTGTCTGCCGGGCAATACGGAGCTGATGTCTCCACGACGACTATTTCCATTTGCTGCGAGGCATTCCCTCTGGAGCTGGTCACCAGGCATTCCCAGCTGCCAGTGATACCCACATTGATATTGGAGAGGATGACCTCACTGGAGGAGAGCAGAGTTGAAAATCCGAGTCTGTGGGTTCATATTTTGTGTACAATTCAGCAATAATAGTCTAAATTCTTTTCTTTGTTTTTTCTTTTGCTCTGCCAATAAGATTATTAGCCCTAATGCCTTATGCTTAAATATAGTTTAACAGTGATGGTTAACATTAATGTAACATCCTAAGAATTATGTGCTCAGTAAAATGAGTCTCAAAAAAATGTAATCTCTTAAGAAATCCATGAGTGTGTGAAAGTGGGCCGGCTTTAAATATTAACTGTTCCTTAACACGACCGTTACTCAGGCTTATCTTTCATATTTTGTCACAGTGATTCCAACATCAAAAGATAATGCCTGATTAAACAAAGCATGGTGAAACAGCGACAAGGCAAACCATCTGCCAAGTGTCTCGAGGATTTCACTCATTTATGAGGAGAAGAGGGAAGTCAATGCGCATAATCACCATGGAAATACTACTTCCTTGAGAAATGCCAGCTGTTTGCTGTTCAAATACAATCCAGCTGAAGTAAAATACAATATTAGAGCTGTGTTGTGTGATAGCTGAGTTAGTTAGTTGAGTTAGTTAGCAAATCAGTGAGAATGACTCCTCCTAAAGAGCTGCAGTCTACCACATGTTACAGCTGACAGTTTTTGCATGGATCCAAGAGAAAAGTGCTCCATCAATGAGACCATGTGACAGGTGGGAACAAAAAACTGACAGATTTTATAGTAAGAGTTATTAGTGGCATAGAGTTTCAAAATCTTGAATTCTTAATAAAGAGGGAAGCACTTATTCATGAAAATTCCTTTGCTATCTGATTCTCTTCTCGACTTTCTGTCTCGATAAGCTTACTAGTCATTCCGGGCTTAAGCGTTCCCTATATCTATTTTAGAAAAGACAGCGAAACAAACTACATAACAGCCAAAAGCCCAAAGACAATCACATCTCCTGCCCTTCAAATCAAAGTTTGTTTGACATGGATGCGTGTGAAGTGTGGAAAGAAAGTGGAGCACAAAACCCACATCAACACAGCAGCTCCCAGTTTGCATATTCCCTATTCTAATTTATTCAGTTTTGAATTCCACATCAAGGTGGAAACCTCAGTAGGGATAGTGAGAGAAAGACAAGCAGAGCAGAGAAAACCCAACACATCATGTTTCGTGACTGCCCTGCATTTATGATCTGAGTGTGCAGGAAAAATAACCTGTTTATATAAAATTTCGAAATGGAATGACATTATGCGCTGATGAAAAATCATCACCACTGCTCGTTGTTTAGTAAGAAAAGGAGAGTGCAAATCACAGGATGATGTTATCATTCCCTGAACCAGACAGCTAGATCACTTTGCTGTGGTGACTTTCTGTGTGAGAATTTTGGAGATGAATAAAATGAGTTCTGATTCCATCATCTGTGTCCCACTAAAGCTCTCTTTTGTGATTGCTTTTCTAAAAGGCCCTAAATCAGATTAGAATGCTTGACTGAGATGATGACATTCTGGTCTAAAGAACACATGTGAGTAAGTGTGTGTTTGTGTGACTGTCTACGAATACAAGCGCTATCTAATCTAAGATTTAAGCACCTCTGGGCATTTTTAGCCGGTTGTGTCCCAGTCATTTAATGATCTGGATAGGAGCTTTCAAAAGCTTTCGAAGCACTGTCATAAAGGCAGAATCAGCACAACATCTATGAGGATACAACACATTTTACAGGAGTTTCATCAATAAAACAAATGTATTCCAACACGCAAGTCTGCATTTGTTAATATTCAAAATTAACTCAAAGGTTTGATTAACGATGAGGCTGAAAACTACAGCTCCTATGTTTGTAACACATGATGGATCTGTCACAGGATAAAAATCATTCCATTACAAATGTTCTCTTAGTCTCTTTCTCACAAAGCCCTCTTTAACACAACATTCAGAGGGTGCTGGGTCAGTGTGAAGTGTGAATGGACTGAACTGAAACCTCCTGGGCTCAGTCCCACCAACAGCCTGCAACCTGCAATAAAACAGTAGTATAACAAGTACATAACCAGTGTGTACATGCAGAAGTGACTGGCGGTGTGGAGGGTGCGCAGGGGGTCAGGTCTATACCTGCTAAACAGCAGCAGGGACAGATCATCATATTGTATACACGGCACTTGATGCTAACCCATGCAAATGGCTTTAAATTGGCCTCTTGAGTCAAATCTGTAGCCACATTGAATTCTTGTTGATGACTCTTAATGTCCTTTTTATGTCTTTTATTTGTCCTTTTATGTCCTTTTTAACATTTTACAGTTACAAACATTCCAATATCCATGCGTGCTGTATCAAGTGACAGCCATTCCTGTCATTACTCCATACATACAGATGTGGTTGGCTGATCTCACAGTTTTGAGCGGCTGGTCTGTAACTAATGCTTGCTTCCTCTGGTGTTACTTCTAAGCCACTTTGAGCCTCGCTCATGTATCGATCCACATTTTTACTGGTCTTTGGCTGCTATGATGTCTGCTAGGACTGTACATGTTGTGCAGAGGAAGGTTACTGGATAGTTTTAAATTAGCATTAGGTTAACCAGAGCAATATAAGCCATGGTCTATCACACCAGGCAAGACCCATGTAGGAGAATGTGCAAAGATACAACGAGAAAAATCCGGGTGTAAGATGCAGGCATGTGTGGTGTACATGAAACGCTAAAACCAGAACTAGAAGAGTGGACAAGAACAAGTGTGCCAGGCACAAGTTGGAAGATCAAGATAGCAGAGTGTTTGAAAATTAAAAAAAAAAAAAAAAAATCCTAATTCACACAATGGCTACTCAACTGGACATTGTGGTGGTCAACAAACACCAGTAAAAGGCAATGGCCATAGATGACCTGGTCACAGATATATAATAATAATAATAATAATAATAATAATAATAATAATAATAATAATAATAATAATAATAATAATAACAAGTAAAGCAGTTTTACCCATAAATGTAACTGTGACTAATAATTAAAGCTATGTGTTTAAAAAACAAAAAACTTTGCATCTTTTCAGTAAAAGACTAGTGTCTCCTGTGCTTTGCGAAACCCATGACGTTCAGCCTGGGAGGAAGAAGCATCTCCGCTTTGTGATCCTTACAATCAAGATGGCCCACATGGGAATGTGGATCAAGTGTGTGGAAAATAACTTTATGGGTCTTCTTGTTAACTTTACATAGATGCAACAAGCTGAGGTGCTGGACATGTTTCTCTTTGTAATAGTCAGCACCTCCTTGGGTTGGTCATCTGCCCTTATGGGTTCTCATATCACTAATATTAGGATGACACTCAACATTACCTGTCATTCATGTCAGATGACTCTATGGTTTTACTTAGTATCTCATTCCATCTTTATTGACATATTCATAACGTTCAAAGGCTAATTAAGTAATCAACCTGTCCAATAAATGCATCCACAGAAACATTAATATGAAAGTAATAAAGGATGACTGGAAAGCAGATGTCATAATCAATGATCCCTTGTCCTTCTCCTACCACGTTACAGCTATCGATCATCAGGTCATTCCTGACTCAGTATGCCACCCACCTCTTATCTACCACCTATGCACAGAGGAACCCCTACAGATGGTCCAGAATGCAGCAGTGGGTCAAGTCACCAGCGCTTACCTCCAGATTCAACATCCAGCTACCTAAACTTAGCTACATATGGACTCATGGTCTTCAAGACCCCCGCAGGAACATTCTTGTAACGCCATCCCCAAGCATGAGCATGCTTCTCTACCTTCCAAATCACTTTAAGATGAATTATCTTCTGTCCTGGATAAATCTAAACATCTCAACATGAGTGACCCACACTCTCTGTGAGCCATTATACATGTTGTACTTGGATTTTGTCATTTTAATATATATTTAACACTTATTGTATTTAAGTTTAATTGTGGTTCTTCATTCGAGAGCAGGCTTAGATGAAAGTGTCTGCTAAACAAGTAAATGCAAATTCTTATTTAAGCAGAAATATAATTTAAAAAAACTCTTTGCTGACATTAAAACTTGATACCAAAACAAATCAGTTTCACATGAGTTGTTGCAAATTTGCTATTTATTACAAGCTGGCCTTTTCAAAGACACTCCTAAAAAACACTTTATAGATGTTTTTACTCAGCACCCTCACTGGCAATGTTACAAATGATGACACAGCTTGGTGATTACAAGTGTGGGACAGTGTGTTGCTGCGTGGATTGTCTGCAGAGGGGACAGTTACATCATTGTTGAAAGTGTGCCAACTGTCTGAATGCTGGGAAATGCACAGGAACCCCACCCCACCCACCCAAAGACACCCACCCTCACCTCTCCTTCCACCTCCACCTTCCCATATCCCACTGAAATTTTCACCGCTGAAGACACAGTCCTTTTTGGGCTGCTGCTCAAAACAACAACCGAATAAACCAAAGCAGCCTGTCTAGGTTTCAGGGGATAAAAAATAAAGATAGGTAATTTCACAGAGTAAAAACAAAAGGAAATTTCTCTTCTATTTAGTGAAAATCAGTAGGGCAAGGGCTCACACAAGGCACACACAAAGCACTGACCTACATCCAGTGTAACACTGCACCATTGTGGAGCAGCTCCCCAAGGACTCATTAGGAACATTTATTCTTGCGCGCAGATATTCAACAATTTGTTCCCATAATGTTGCTTATGAGACTGTAAACTTCCAATCTGTCCCCACTAACCAACAAATGCTCTAAAGCAGGGGTATTTTAATTGAATCTTGCTGTTCCCGCTTCATGAACCCTGTTATAACACAGCTTTGAATGTCATTACATTATTTTATACTATATATGTCCATTTTTAAGTTAAAGAGTTATTTCTCTTTGCTTTTTAATATTTTGATGTCAAAAGAAGCACATCCATTTTGTACACACGTAAACACATACAGTAACATGGACCACTCTTCTCATTGCAGTTTCCTGTCTCAGTCTCATCAATTATTTGACCAAGTTTATAAGGTGGACTGTTAATAATTCATGCGCCACTTTGCCCTTGTTAAACTTCATTCAATGCTACTAAAAGTTTTATTCTTCATTATTGACAAAAACTGGCAAACAGTTAAACAGTGAACGTTATGGGAAAAGCTCAACAGAACAGAATCAAGTTGGGTCTCCTTAGCAACTGGTGCTGCACTACAAGCCTGAAAACTGCTGAAAATAAGACGAGAAGAAAAAGGTTAGGAAAGTGCAATTAAGGCAAGCATTTCATAAAATGCTGTTGAAGAAAATAAAATGAACATAATTGGACAGATGTCAAACAAATTAAAATGTGTTTCTGATCAACAATTGAGAACTTACCATTAAAAAAGAAAACAAGAAACAGCGACAGTTCCTCTTTCCTCCAACTTCAGTAACATTTCTGAACCAGGTGGTCCATTTTGTTCAAGATTAGCCTGATTAAAAATGGAGAGGATTAAGACAGATACATCCAAAGTGTCTGCTGTGCCCAGCTACAGGGCTCCAAAATGTTTGATTAATTAAACACGAATGAGAGGCTGGTCCCGCTTCGTCTGTAGAATAGCTAACATGAGGAGTCTGGCCTGACACCATTACTCAGCAGGATTCTGGCCCATCATGCAGAAGCATCAGGTCTTATGGTGCCTTTTCTGCTTTTCCCAGTGAGAAATGTAGATGGAGGAGCTTGGCAGCCCTCTGTGTCAACAAATAGGAGATGTTTATGACGTAGCACAATTAGCAAATATATAATGACATTAAAATGATCCACAAGGGTAATAATGTTTCATAATCCTCTCTATAATTTAGTAATTAAAAGACATCTAACACCTGCGTGACCCTGTCTACTAAACATTTTGGGTTCACCTAGAAGGAAGTCACTTTTCTGAGGCATTGGCATCGTTGCTCACATTGCTGCAACACTGCGCAGCAAATCCAAACGGGGGCTTTAAGCCACGTGCTAAATCCTGTGTGTTAAGTCTCTCCACTCTGATGGACCATGCAGGCCAAGGCCGACTGAGTCAGAGGAAGGTTGCACAAGGTGAATGACACAGACACGGCCAACACTGAGGGATACATCGTCCACTGTAGCTCAACAGGCACTGACAGCAAATCAACTGCCAAAACATTCGCCAAGGTTTGTGTATTTACAACTTCATGTATTTACTTTTGACATAACAATTGCTAGAGCAGGAAAGGTGCTGTACCAAGTTTCTCCACTCAACTCTTTCAACACTGTAATATAAGTTGCAGCGGAGGGTGAAAGGTGATGTTAAGCTCGTGCGCAGCAGACTGTTTTTGTTGGACCAAGCACTGTTACACACTCATCAGCTTTGGAAATAATGTCTGCTCTTTTGCAGGTTTTCTACAGGATGGAGACAATCTCAAGTGCCAAACAAAACATGACCCAAATAAGTTCCACCTGGGGGATAAAACTGCTTTATTTTGTGTGCACACATGGTGAAGTAGTGGGTAATTGGAAATGTGAGCCTTAATCAGAAAGGGAGTGTGAAGACATTCACTGGGACACTGAGCTGGAAAAGTAAGGTCAAAGTTCTGGAGGATTACTTTTGATGAGGAAGAGAGATGGAAGGAGCGCAATTTGAAATGATGGGACTCAAGAGGCTGAGGCCAGGAGCAGCTGTCATCAGTTAGTGCACAACCAAAAAGCTTGACATAAGGTCTCAATATAAAAACACCCAAAAAATGTCAGGTTTTCAGTATGAAGCCACATTATGTTAATGTCATGATTTCAAGGGAACTACAGTATATTGTGTTTTCCAGACCTTAAACAGTTAAAAAATAGGATTTGTAGCATCATCTTTTATGTAATCTAGAATCATTTAAGTGGGTACAAAGACAAAATAATCAATAAACATGTTTCAAGACCTCAAAAGGTTCTAAGCAAATTTTTTTTTTCAAAATTTCACTGACATGACATCAAACATACTGACTACACTCCACAGACAGACTAACCAAAGTTCAACATCATGTAAAAAAAAGTAAATGGGCAAGCTCCAGCAACAAATTATACATTCATTAATCGGTGTCCTTTAGCTGGTGTTGGATCGCTTGACAGCTCTACCTTGGTTGATATTGTTGCATATTTACTACATGTGCCACTTTGAAGATGTGAATTTTTTGTAAAGTAAGAAAACAGCGTGGTTTGTGACTCAAAGGTGATCTCATTCAATCAATGTCAGCAGGTAATTTGTCGAGAGCTCATTACTTTTTCTGTTCAGAAGTGTCCTGCAATAGTTAATGCTGAGGAGGTTTCAGAGGCTCTCCACAGGCTGAATCAGATTCGAGGTCCAAAACACACGGATATATAACATTTTACAGCCATTTCAAAGATGGTAGTTTTGATCCTGATTAATGCACAATATGGAGACCTACAGAACAAGTCTACAAGTGCAGCAGTCCAGTTCTATGTTTGATTGTCAAAAGTGACCAATAACACCAGAGTGGGGATGTCAGAGAGGCTGGGGGTCAACAAAGCTGTTCACAGAGACACAGAGTCTGTGAAATCATGAACAACATGGGTTTTCTTGAGTCACGATCTACATCCAGCTAGAGGCATGCAGTACTTTTTCACCATAAAAAGACTTCAAAATAGCATGATTTTTTGTACATTTAACAGTGTTAACTTTTCCATTGGAAATTACAATTTAAATTGCAGAAATGTACTCTAATATCTATGTTTCAACACTCTTGAAATCATAGACTCTGAAACATTGGAGGTAAAGTATTATCCTAGCTGATGAATAACTTGATTAAACAAACAGCCAAAAAATGTGCAAAAAAAATCAAGACATAAATACTACCTTCAATCCAATTATTTATGGCACTGCAGCACAAGGATCAGTGAGAAACATTATCTGAGCGTTAGCTAGTACCTAATAAAAGAAAAAAACTGTGACGCTGTGGGCTTTATAACAAGTAGATTGATGGACCTGTCTAGAACCTGAACTGAGAAGTAGCTGGCACTCTTGTTGCCAAATAAACCACACAACAAGAGGCATTCAGGCCCTGTTGACACAGGGAAACATATTTCTGTCAGTTCTTCATCAATATTTATGTTAGACTGGCTAACTCAGAACAGGCAGCAGTTAAACTGATCCACAGCAGTGTGCTCCTGCATCTGAACCTTGTTGCTATGTTATTTTGTCAAATGCACTTACAATCGCTTTCACACGCGCACACACACACACACGTTCACGTGTGCTGCAGACCACCGTGAATGCAAATATAGGAAAAAGACAGGGGCTTGTGACAAAAAAGTGTGCAAAGAACACTATGTTGGTCTACTTTATCAGCACAATTACGATTCAGCATCTGCTCCTCTAAGCGTGTGATCAGCTAGAGCTCCGGTAGAGCTCTGGGGGTGGCGGGATGGTCAATCTCTGGAGATGAGCTGCAGATTGCTCTTAGATTTTGGAGCGCTGCCAAGCCAATTCTGTGCTGTCCTTTCAGATCCTTATCAAGGGCGCCAGTAACAAAAGGTAAATCACAGCTCCTATGAGTGAGTGAGAGACAGAAAGGAAGGGTGTCTCTGCATGTGTGTGTAGGTTTGAGTGTGTGTGGGAGCATGCTGACCACTGTATCTGCGCCTCATTTGTGCAGAGTAAATGAACAAGTGTGTTCCATGTTGCTCTACATTCTCTATGAAACATGACATTTATGTAGCGCGAAATGTCAACTTTATCTGCTTCCTCACATCGTTTGGAGAGTGGATGTTTGCCGCCGCAACAGGCCAGCCGTCGACTAATCAGTACTCAGCTCACATTCTCCCATCCATCCTCCCCGTGCGTCCCCTCTCTCCCTCCTCCTCTGTTTGTACCTGGTTAGCAAGCAGCAGTCATGAAGCAGGGTCTCCTCCACGTAGATGCCCCAGTCCTCCTGCGTGGTCATGATGTGGCCGTTGTGACGCCATCGTAGCTCCATTGACGGATCCACGTAGGAGGCGGTGCACTGCAGGGGAAGCCGGTCTCCATGAAAAACAAGCTGCCTCTGGGAGGGGATGAGCTGGAAGAGAGGCAACTCCAGAGGACTATCTGCGAGATGAGAGGGATCAAATAGAAAACTTAGCTTCGACCAGTTCATGTCTGTTTTACTCCAATTCTAAACATTTGGGCTGAAACTACTAAATTAAACACAACAGCAAAGAATGTTTTTGTGCCTAAATGTCAGTTTGAATTTCATTTGAAGGAATATGTAGTCTAATTATCGTGGTCTCCAGTAGCATTATCAGTAATAACCACCCAAAGCAACTTCAGACTTGATCCCAGTCGCCTCCTACAAAAACTGCACCTCACCTTACAGAACTGTGTCATACATAAACAACACAGGTAAATGATGAACATAGCTACAGCTACAGTGGACATCATGGTAGATGGACTAGGAGACCCAGGAAAAGCAGTGAAGTAAACAGTGAGGAAGAAAAACAAGCGTTACCAGTTAATAATCAAATAATCAACAAATCAGTCAACAACCAAGACAATCTTTGGTTGCAGGACTTAATGCTCATTTCCAAGGCTGATGGAAGCTTCGCAGCTTTGGATCAGTTTGTTTCAGACTTGTTAGAGCAGAACTATTCTCATCGAACCCCCAGATTGTCTAGACAGAGACTGTTAGCAGTCCCCCACACCCAACCTAAAA
The DNA here is from genome assembly GCA_028564865.1 of Zenarchopterus dispar. Lineage (NCBI taxonomy): Eukaryota > Metazoa > Chordata > Actinopteri > Beloniformes > Zenarchopteridae > Zenarchopterus > Zenarchopterus dispar. Next base: position 14,973 of record JAOWBL010069388.1, read on the forward strand.
CTTTGGGTGTGGGAATCACTGCCTTCAAATAGTTGCACCTCAGCTGTGCTGTTGATTTTTCATGTTTTGCATCAACGTCTTTGATACCGTCTTCTAGTTTTATCAACTACATGTTTTTATCTCTCTTATTGTACTTTATTTCAAACCACTCCTTTTAAAAAATCTCTCAATTATGTCATATAGATTAAATTGACTCGCTTGCTTGCTTAATCTTCACGGAGGTCAGCTTGTAGACCTTCCCCAGCTGCAGAGACAGAGGTAGAGGAGGAGTGAGGAGTCATTCTGCATATCTGAGAGAAAATGACAGAAGCCAAATGGAAGCATCAGGAGATGGGCCTCTGCATTACCAGGGGTGTTACCGTCAACAAATAAATAATTACATGCTCCGAAACGAGACTCACATCGAACAAACACACTCACCCCCAAAACATTAATTCCTCCCGAGCATCCCGAAAACACAAACTCATGCTGCCCCCTAAAAAGAGCTGACGACACACAGGCTTAATTGAGCACATACATTCAAGGTCACACTCCTCCCCCATATTTAGAACACGTCGTTGCTGTTGCTGAGCGAGACAAACACCAGCTGATAAAGGGTTGCAGCCTTAAGCGCTCTCTAGTCTCTCTTTGACTCCAACTGTGTTCACAGTGGAAGCGTGGTGCAAAAGGATTACCCTCCAAGTCCACAAGCCCCACAAAAATAAGGCCATGAAAGGGATGAAAAAAAAAAGACCATGTCTGTGTTCTGATGCCAGAATACTGAGCAGACTCGGTAACAAGTACCACTCTGATCTCATAAGTTAACATACAAGGCATAAAAAAATGTTGTGTAATGAGATATAATGTATAATTAACTCACAGATTTACCTAATTTGGAATTGTTATTTTGTTTGTTTGTTTGTTTTTCAACAGCATGTTGCTCCGTGGCTTTTCAGCTCGCTGTACCAGCTCGGAAGCTTTCTTATATAGATTCATGTCCTTGGGCATTCTCAAAAAGAGCAGCTCCAACAAGCACTTTGTCATCACTTGTACAAAGAGTTGCGGAGGTTGCAGCTGTCTTTTAATCCAAAATGTAAAGCCTACAGGCTTTTATTGCTCCCTGCACTGGTTTTAAAAAAGTGAAATATCCATGCACACGCTTTTAGTACATAGTGCTTAGGATTTAATGCATGAGCGCAACACTCCGCCCTCTCTCCTCCCTCTAGTAAAACAATTTGAATATGATCATATCAATGGCAACAGTGCATACTGTCCAAACCTGCATCTGACTTCTACCTGCAACGCTTTTATTAAATTAAGAACTTTTATTTGAATCCTGCTGCCTCACTGTCCTGCATTCGGGTCCTCTCCTCTCATATTCAATTCACAACGGTTTTTATGGTCTGGTTAGCGCCCCCAGATACCAAACTTTCACACTCTAGCCTTATAAAAAGTGAACTTTCCATAATACGCCCCCTTTTACTTCTGAATCCTAGCTAAACTGAGAGGAGAATATTGCTGTGTACAAAATCCATGATACTATGAAGACCTCATTTTTATGAGGATAACCTGGAGCAAATTAACCAGCCAAGTAAAAAGTTCTCATTGGTTTATGCAGCTCATGCACACCAGGACGAATACTCCGAAAAATAGGATGCTTTGTCTGTAACCAGCCAATGACATTATGGACTTTGGTGGTGAGACATTTAAGGCATCACTTGTTTGTTCATAATTTATACTGCATAATCCATATGGCATAATCCATATGGTTTATGGATTGTGACTTGATCAATGCATTCTAAAACTCTTTAAAATAGACTATATAGGCATTAAAGTATTAATACTGACCTCAAAATCTAGCTCGTGAAAGCAGGGAGGACCTGTTATCCTTCTGATATTTTGAGTTTGAATTTGTACATCTGCTGTATCTGGGGATTGTTTGTGCTTTTTTTTTTTTTTTGTACTATGAGCACATGTTTTTTTTTCTTGATTTATTTTACTGCAAGTGCAGAGTTTATCTGAGTTAAGGTTACATATAAATACATCTTCCACATTATTTATATCTAATTTATCAGGCTGATGGTCTCTGACCTTGGTGTGTACATCAATAAAAAGACAAAAATTTTTCAAGAGCTTTGAAGCATTTAACAAAACTTTAAAACTACTGCAAATATGTCACCATTGCCAAACCTGTGTAATATTAACAATAATGAAAATAACATCAATCATTAAGTTTATTTGGAGCAAGGAAAACACAACATGTACAATTTAACTGCCAGGAGAAATTCTTTAAAGTGAAGGTAAAAAAAAAACAAAAAACAAATTCATTGCATTTGCCTTTATAATTTTCACTTTCGTACCTTTAATGATCCTAAGTGCAGCTTCTCTAATGTTTATTTCTCGTTCCAAAGTAAGAAACTGCCCAAGAAAACCTCTGTATACCATAATATAAATAGATTGTATAGCTGAATAGAGCACACTGACAACAAACGCAGTATGTAGTGCACAATACATGTCAAAATCTACATTTGCAAAATGTAAAAGCCATTCCCAAAAACAGACTCAACCTGAGTGCCATTGGGAGGAAATCAGGTTTAAAGATCTGGTCAAAACTCACCAAAATTTATGAATCTAAAGGGATTCTCTCAATGAAAGCATTAAATAAGTCTCAGAGCTGACATATTCGAACAGCAAATACCTTTCTTTTTGTTAAGAAAAAAAAAAACATATGTCTGTGGCACATCTATTATGTGCCACAGACAGTTTAGATTTGGATTTACCCACATGTAGGTTTCTTGTGATGCTCTTATTAAAAATAGAACAAGCACAGCTTTTCATTCTGAGATTGATGCTCTAATGTCTGTTACTGCAGTTTTTTTTTTATTACCACTTCCTGAGAAAAACTTAAGGAACTCATACTTCAAGTTGAGCTACACTGTAATTGATTATATTTTTAAATAATAAAATCAAAGGGAGGTGTACCACAGACTTAAAAGGTTAGACCTGCATCTGAATTCGAAAGGCACGATATTTATAACGTGTGGTTCCACTTCTGTGTTAACGTATGACTAAAAACTTACGGAAAGGCTTGTCATGCAGTGCACAAAATGCCAAATTAGCTCTGGACTTCATGTCTGAACTGTTGCACTCTCTCCAGCAGAGTTAAAGAACCAAAGGGCCACATCTAGAGGAGTCAAGCGGATGCCTCTGACCTCAACACAGGAAGCACCTGATTCTGTCAGGAAGCAGCACACGCTCCTCCGTTTCCGCTCATTTGCAGGCAGCACCCGACCTGATTCACTGGAGGGACAACGGCTCATAGCTGGAATGTTTGGCGCAAACATCTGTTACCCATCAAAGTGAAGCTGCACAAAGAAACAAATGCATTTTCAATGTGTTAACTACCTACAAGCACTGGGAGGAAACATCAGTCAAGAAATATTATTTTCTATGGTATATTAGTTTGGATTAGTGATGTTTACATCCTATCACATCATTTTTCTTCCGAATAAGAATGTGGTATCAGCTACTGGGTAATATCAACACAACCTGGATGGTGTATGCTGCCCTATGACTTCCCCTCACAAAGTACAGTCATCTGAGAATAACAGCCATCAAATAACATTTCAAAAATCCAGTTGTCGAAGTACCACACTGTACCCATCTGAAAACCGCTTGTTTCCAAGAGAGTGAATAAGGTACTGTAAGATGGAGTTGTACTGTGGAGTACCATACGGAAGCCAAGTATGGCAAGAGCAGGAAGCCCATAACATTATCCCTGTAATCCCATAATGGATGTTTTAGGGTCTGAAAGGAGTGCTCTTTGTGCTGCCACCCGATTCCACTCTTGGCTCTTTGTCCGTGGACTGTGCAGAATTACCCTGTAATTGCTTTGGATTGTTTTGTGTAAATGAAAAACACATCCAGTTAGGATTAGAAGGAATTACTCTAGAATGGCTGCGGCTCTGACATTTTAGGATGGCACAACGTGTATGTGCAAAAATGTACAGTGTATGTGTAGCAATGTACACTAGAATACATTTCTCCTAACTGCTACTCGTGTCACATCCTTATTTTATGTGCCTTTACTGCACAGAAACAGACACGCATTTACAAACATACCCCAATATTAGCCAACGATTTTCTCATTCCAGTGAAATGTCCCTCACCTGATCCAGATGAAAGGAGAAGGAGAGGATGCTTCTGTAACATATGAAATACAATTCCCTTGTGGACTCCAGCCCAGAGAAAGGAAATGGAGAAATGAAAGTAAAACAGAGAGGAGCAGTGACAGAGGTTGGTGGAAACTACACTGCCTGCATACTATTTAAGATAAAAGCAAGTAAAGATTGTTGAATTTCCTATCACTCTTGATAAAACCTTCAAATCGGTATGAAAATAATTTCTGTTTAGCTTAAAAAAAATAAACTCAGTTTGATGGGCCCACTGCTGACAGGCACAGTGCATCCAACATATGTCTTTATTTTCTAAGCTTGAGACTCAAATATGGCATTAAAAATCATGTGTGCATGTCAAAAATAGACTCAGAATGAAATCATCCTTCTTGTCCTTTATTTGTATTGCTTTTCTGACAGCTTTAGTTGCAGTGTAAATGAACAGCTCACTGGACATGTTGGATGAGAGATCCTCCATATTCCAGAAAAATAACAAGAGCAGACTAAGACCACACCTCCTCAAAAGCCATACAAAAATATCTTGGTTGTAGATCAGGAAGTGATAAAACTATCTTGTGCATCTAATCAACAAAAGTGCTAATTATGCAGAGCCCTTTCTTCAGGGACTGTGGAAATTCAGTGTTGATAAGCAAACAATAAAAGAGATATTGTGCTTTTCTTATTTCAAAACACAATTTCCTGAAGCCGAATGATATGGTGTGGACAAAATACCTAAAGCATATTACCTGAGAGCACTGTTTTGAATAATGTATTTTCAACCTCTGTCCTCAACAGAACTCCGTTTTTAGAGGGAGGAGCCAGCTACTTAACTCCACTCCACCTTATCTTGGAGTGGCTCTGATTTGAAAACAGTCATTCAGCCCTTTTATCCACCTCTAAAATACAGGGGAAAATAGCGGTATGATGTCGATTTGGCACAGGTTTTATGCCGAATACCCCTCCTGCACAACCCTAGGGAGATACAGTCACACACACACAACCATTCACTCCTATGGACAATTTAGAGTTACCAATTAACCTACAGACATATATATACATAAATACACACACACACACATTTTACACACACACACACACACACACACACACACACACACACACACACAAGCCGCTGTCTGGAAATCAGATCAAACACAAG
>JAOWBL010069389.1:0-20284 GCA_028564865.1 Zenarchopterus dispar
TTGATTGATTGATTGATTGATTGATTGATTGATTGATTGATTGATTGATTGATTGATTGATTGATTGATTGATTGGCTTTTTGGTGCTGAAGAAAGGCTCTGTCATGTGAAAGATACTATATAGTCACATCAGACATTGACATAACTTTGCTCCAAAGCATATTATAAACTATACATGATAAAACACCTTTTTCTCCAGGACTAAGGAACACTAAACACTGTGTACCTGGTCAGATCCGTGAGAAACTACAATCCAATGAGATGAAATCTTAATAATTTTAAAAATGAATGTTTCGTCTTAAATTTGAACTCATTCATTTCTTGTAGCTCAATGTTCCTCAGTCTTTGTCCTCAGGACGCCTTGACCTGGATGTTCCAGATGTTACGCTGCTGAAACAGCAAGCTGTACACAAGTCTGTCAATGACCCCTAACCTGAGCTAGGTGTGTTAGAGAAGGGAAATATTTAAGCCTGTAGAGCTGTGAGTCCTGAGGCCCAGGAGTAAAAAACACAAATCTAGTTTCTTAAATAATATGTAAAATTATCACAAAGATGTTACTTAACATTTTTTTAAATGTAAAATGAAACATAATATTCTTTTAGAAATTTAAATATTTTACTTATTCATGTTTTATTTTAGTCATTTTCTTTTCTTCTTCTTCTTATTTTAATATTGCAGAAAAAAACTCCAGCTCTGTTTTAGTAAGTGGTATTAATTCAGTACTATTAAAAAACATCTAAGTATTTTTTCACAATGATCTTTAGTCATCATAGGTCCTGCATTTCATCACATGATAACTTCTTCCTCGAAGAATAAAAACATCAAAGAATGGTGCATTTGTCTCTACAGGGCAATAAAACATATCAGAGAGATCTATGAAGAGTTATAAACCTGTTTGAGTAAATGCAAAGTCTTTTTAGAAAGAAGTCCTGTTTTTCCAATATTGGGTCAACTGCAGCCTAAGTCTGCATTGCTGCTGTCCTTTGTACTTAAATGTAAATCATAAACTATATATACTAATATATGATTTCTATAAATATTGTTTTTATTACACAACATCCGTTCTCAGACACATAGAAGACTTGAACAGTTGAAACCAACAAACCGGATAGATATATCCATAAAGTATATCTGTAAAACCACGTGTGCCACGTGGGATGAAGAATGTCATTTGAATGTGTTGTTAGCAGATTTGCAGCTGTAGCTTCTCCTGAGTCTGGAGTACGTCTCACATTTCAGTTTGTGTAGCAGAAATCATTGCTAACTTGTCCACAGATTACTGCTGGCATAACAGATAATACAAGGAAGGCTCTGTTAGTGACTTATAACAACATACCTGCAACTCAGAAACACGTCTGGTGAAATTATAATTCTAATAAACGGCATCTTCACTGTGCTGCGTTCTTGCTTTGCAGCGTGGCCACGTTTCATCTCTTCATCCTCATAATCATTGTCATAAACCCTGAAAAATACTATTTCTGATCTAAATTTCTGATCTATTTCTGATTTTAATAGTTTCCCCTGCTGTGTATATCTCTTGAAAGCAGATTTCTTTTCTTTTATTATCTCACTTGTCTTCAGGATTACTGTGCAAAAATGTGTCATCAGCAAAGATTCTTGTCTGAGAGTCTGAAGCTAAGATCCTGTCCAGACAGCAGAAATCTGCTGTTTACTCAAAATATCCCCTTGAAATCTTTTTTTTTTTAAATTTACTGTCAGCACTTTCATTTCAGTAGAAAGCAGTTTCAGTATCTGTCCTTAGAGAGTAAAGAAATGTATGTTTTTGTTTTTACCTCTTACTACATTTTTCTTGCTTGTTGCAGTTTAATATGTAAGACCAGTGACCTGTTTGTTCCAGCATAAAATAATATGTGTTTGAGATACTCCATCAAAGACAAGCATGCAGGAGTGGGTATATGTCAAAGCTTGTAGCAGCTCATTTTACAGTTTTCTTTTTTTTTTAAATATGCAAAAAAATCATCTGATTGATCGACACAGATACGACCTCAGACAAAAAACATATAACTTTTATGACCATGCGCTATTTATTTAAGAAAAATGAAGTGGAAAGGAAATGATTGTGTGATCGATACTAAGAGATTTAGGGTAGGAACAAACACTGTGGTGAATCTGTATTCTTTTAATTTTCCGCCACTGAAAAGTAGATTTGTTGATGTGCTTTGGATCATTGTTCTGTTGCAATGGTCCAACTATAAATGAGCTCTAGCTGTTGGAAGCATGAATTCATCGGTGCCTAGGGAATACTCTGGTGTGTAGAAGAGTTTATGGTCAACTCAATAACTGGTGCCCAGGCTCTGTGGCTACAAGGGGAAAAAAAAAAAAAAAAGTCTTCTCCATGCTCTACAAAGGTTATGAGTTGTTCCTGCTGAAATGCTGTGTTTGGTGAAAACCAAACATGGTGCTGGACATTAAGGTCATACAATCACTCACTCAGGATTCAGGTGTAAATATAATGCCATTACCTCCCACAGTCCAATGACAGACATGGTAGGTTAGCTGGTGTTTCTAAACCACCCATAAATGTGAGAAGGCACGATTTTTCCGTTAGCCATGTGGACTGACAGCCTGACTGAGATCTCTGCAGCTTTTATGACCCTCAATAAGATAAAGTTGGCACAGCTGGTGGATGAACTTACAGACACTGAGCATGGGTGACAAACACCCTAGAGAGATCACTGGTCCACCACGGGATCACATAGAGACGAACAAGAGGGCATATAGCCTCAGAAGCTACATATAGCTACAGAAGTGGAGCCTCCAGCCTCAGGACTGCAGTAACTGCTTTACTAAAAAGCCAAAGTGTGAGTAATGTTTGTGAATTCATCTCCATGGAAAGTTTGATCTTCAATTGATCCACTTGCTAGCTCTATGTTCTCATCCATATCCGGTGAGTCAGCTGATTTATTACAATATTTTGAGGCCAACTGAACAGACAATCAGTGTGTTTGGTGAAACTGCAGCACATTATCAAGACTTATTCACCATACAACCAGACCATCACAGACACAGAAACAACCAGTCAAATGTTATTTTATATTGGTGGGTGTTTTTTTGTCATCACTGTATTTTATGTATTTTATTCAGTATCGACTGAATAAAGCAGACTGGTTTCTGCTGGTGGACGAAAAAAGAGACCGTCTTCAGTTCTGCTTTTTTTTTTTTTTTTTTTTTATTTGTGGGGGGGGGGGGGGGGGGGGGGTGTGGGGGGTGTCACTGTGCCTTCCTGGGATCACTGTGAATACACAGCTGGAAGGTGGGGGTGGAATGAAGAAGGGGTCACCTGTAGGTCTTTATTGTACAATCATTCTGTAAAAGTATATTTTTTTGCCCTACTCCCTGGAGTCTTTAAAAACCCTGGCCTTCCCTCTCCTTCATTATTTCTTACTGAGGCTTTTCTTCCCTACTTGGGGGTGAGGGGGTGGTTTTTTTTTTAACAAGACAATCATCCAGTCAATAGGCGGCGCTGTGACAAAAACCACTGCTCCCACAACTGCAGTCCTGAGACTCCAGACCTGAAACCGCAGGGTCTGGGTTTACAGCTGTATCACACAGCGCACAAAGAACAAACAACACATGCACACGCTCATTTCTGTGGACAGTTTAGAGTCAGCGTTCAAATTAACATGCACATTTTTGGACAGTGGGAGGGAGTACCTGGAGAAAACCAAGTCAGGTAGAGTCTGTTTGAAAATCATAATACACAAACTGTTAACAGAATACATTTAATAATATTTTGAAGCTGAATTAGTTTGAAACTGCTTTTCCAAGCTCTTGAAAATATGGAGTTTTAGAGCACTTTTGGGTTTTTTTCTGGCAGGAATGTGATGTCATCTTCATTAAAACAAATTATGTCTGTAAATTGCAAGTAAGAGCTTTTGTTTAGTCTGAGTTTTGCTGAAAGTTATCTGAAGTGCACTAACATCAGTGACATTTAGTCACTGTGATGAAAAACACAAGATAAAGTATTGACAGAGGTAAACAACCCCACTTTCAAGATTACTGAGCAGCACTGTGCAGAGAAAATCAGCCACACAGGGAGAGTTAACACAATCACTGAAGAATCTGAGATGAGCTCTTAACACCGACATCCACACTCACTCTGCACCCAAAGGAAAAAAAATGTCAGCTTTTGGGGTTTGCATTGATTTCTGCTGTTCCACACCCTACGTCCTCTCAAGCGGAAAAGGGTTGTAAATATTTAACGCTGGAGCATAACAACCTATTTCCCAAATCGGAGTTTAGACAGTCGCCAGTTGAGAAAAGTCTCGAGCAAACTTTGGCTCAAGCTGGCTCCATTAAGGCTTAAATGGCCAGAATTTCAAACAAAAGTAACTGAAATAAATCACACATTAGCTTCCTCATATGAACAGTCTCTCTGACACCAAATTCAGATGTTTTCTGTGGTCGTAAATTCTGACAAGCATGCCTGAGGCAGAATTACTGCGGGCTTATATTTTGTTTCTTCCAGTAGTAACAGTTTTTTAAACATATGTCAGTAAAAATAACCGGCATTGATTCCTAAGTAGAAACTATTTCTTTAAGAAGCCTGCAAATGATCCTACAGAACCAACAGATTAAGAGTCAGTAAATGTAAACTAGAAAATTCCAAGTTAAGAAATAATTCAAATTTTTTTTAGTTGTTAATCCTACATTTGTCTCCCTGATGAAAAAAGTTTTTTTTTGGCAAATTTAAGTTTGTGTATGTCTATGTATGTATGCATGTATGTATGTATCTATCTATCTATCCATCTATCCTTATACACTGCCCAGCCAAAATAAAAATCACCATCAAAAAAAAAAAGGTCACACACTAACATTTTGTTGGACCGCCTTTAGCTTTGATTACGACACACATTTGCTACAGCATTGTTTCGATAAGCTTCTGCAATGTCACAAGATTTATTTCCATCCAGTGTTGCATTAATTTTTCACCAAGATCTTGCACTGATGATGGCTGAGTCTGACCGCTGCGCAAAGCCTTCTCCAGCACATCCCAAAGATTCTCAGTGGGGTTAAGGTCTGGACTCTGTGGTGGCCAATCCATGAGTGAGAATGATGGTTCATGCTCCCTGCCCTTCACCAAGCCCTTCTATCTTAACAGAATCTTTGTATAAGTTTGCCAATGTTTTGGCAAATATAAATCTTTTGCGCACACATGCAAATTCTTTTCTACTCACAAAGTTGATTTTCTCTGACAGATTTCTTTCACAGGGGAGACAAAGTTTGATTTAAAGCTGCACTCAAAATCTTACTGTCATGGAGAACATAACTAGCATGTTGGGATTTTTATGATCATGAAAAAAGAATAGGATAGAACAGGATAGAGCTCAAGGGTTATCAACAATCAGGACCTTTCTACCATCAATTCTCTCTTTTCCTGTTGGATCTCCTCCAGGCGTTTCCTCAATTGTGTCACTTCCTCTCCAGCTGCCCAGTACTTCTGGTTCATTTGTTCCTCCCTCTGCTCCCATGACAACAGCTGTTTCTGCTGGGCATCACATCTTTGCTGACATAACAACCACATTTCATGTTTCTCCTCCAACTCCACTTTTAACCTGTTGAAAAGACAGATAAGTTGCCTGTGACATAATGCTATGGGATGAAGTTTCCTTTTCATCTGTGTTTATGTAAGGCAAGTTTATGCATGTTTTGAGCAACCACCTAGGCATTCACACCCATTGGTGCAAGGTGTTGCCCTACAGACAGGTCAACAGACGAATGATCAAAGCAAGTTTGTTACATAATGGAGAAGCCATCTACTTCACAAACTTCATAAAGCGTAGTCAAGTACATACTGTATATTACAAAACCTGTTTTTCAAACTCTCCTTATGCTCTTCATGTTCTATAGCAGCCTTTGCCATGAACTAAATCATTATCATGTTCCTCTGAGAGTGAATATCATTATCTGTACTTGTCTGTTGGCCCTTCTTCTAATAGATTTTAATAGATTAATACGCAGAAAAACTGAAAAAGAAAATGAGAAAAAAGAGAAATTTAATCCTTGTCAAAACATATCATCCTAACATAAACAGTCAACTAGTCTGTGTTCTAGCAGCTGCAACAATTTTTATTCTAGGTCAGCCGTGAAAGGAAACCAACATTTAAAATAATTTGAAATGTTTGATTTCTTTAGAAACCAAAAAAAAAAAAGAAAAAAAGAAAGTGTTTTAACCACTGAAACACTGTCTTTTAGCCTGTAGTTGCCCTGCTTTTTAGACAGTTTGGTGAAGTGTTATCTTCTCTAATACCAACCTCTTTTCTTTTCTGAAATAGCATCCACCCCTGGTGCTATTATACGTTGAGCTGTATAGGAGCCAGAGGGTTAGATCAGAGACTGCTGTGTGGGAAGGGACATAAATTGACAGTGTAATTGAACACACCAGGCTGCCAGTGGCTGGGGAAGAGAATATCAGCAGATACCATGTGAAAAAATACACACGGTGCATATATCTTACGCCTTCACGGAAAGATGAGAGGCCCTGAGTGTATATGTCTGTTTGTGGGTGTACACATGTGGATCGGGTGTGCGTGACACATGTGTCTGCCTGCATGTCAGTGGATACACGCTAATCAAAGTGCCACTGCATATCAGCAATGTGTGCGTGCCTTTGTGCCCTGATCAGTGTGTATGTGAGAAATAAGACTCCACGCCAGCTAAGAAGTGCTTCCATCTGTTGCACCAGCCTCAAACGAGACTCGGCAGTGTCAATGGTACTTTAAAGAGTCTAAGATCTCTTCAGCAGTTCCTAGAGACGCTAACTTACTCACCTCTGTTAGAGAGGTGGGAGATCTGGAAGCGCAGTGGAGCAGCGGAAGAGGATAATTACGAGGAGAATGAGTGGGACGGGTAAAAGGAAAGTGCTGGAGAAGTAATGGGAATTTATTACACGAGCAGAAATCTGTGTGTGGAAGATGAAGAAAAAGAGAGGTCAGCAAACCTGAGCAGTTTTTCTCTGTGCTCCTTCTCAGAGTCTTCCTGTCGAGACAGCTGCTCTTCCCTCTGTCTCTTCTGCTCCCTGGAGACAAGAGTGCACGGCAAGTTTCCACCCCCTTCCTGAATTTTTCAATTCATAATCAAGATAGACAAACATAACTGAAAATAAAGATAAACTTTTGTCCTTCCCTAAATTGTAACTTGTATTTGCTGTAATCATATTTCACATTCAGGCAGAGGAAAAACCATCTACTCCCTGAGTGTGTTTTTACAATCTCATATGTCACTGAGCTGGATACCAAACCCATACAACTGCTATCCTGTGTACTCCTACGCTTGCATCTCCATGTGGAAGAAGCTGGGCTTAACAATGGATCCTCCCTCTGGGATCAGCAAAAGTTCGAGAGAGCTCCTTAAATATAATGTCCCCTTGTGCTTGAGGAGTGCTACTCAAGATTAAACTATTTAGTTGTAGTATTTTTTTTACGAGTATGAGTTAAAACCTGTTAAGTTCTCAATAAATAAGTCCTGTGCTTGTGAGATCTCCTCTTCTTTAATGTGCAGCTGCTGCTTCATTCTTTAGACAGTAAATCAGAAATCATCTTCAAATCTAGCTCAGTATGCCTCGACGGTGAGTGTGTGAGACCAACATGCAAGCGCGCTCGCACACACACACCCAGCTAACCCTGTTGGCTTCCCAACCTAATCCCCTCTCAAGCGGCATGATCAGTTAATGTGTTTGTGTGTGAGTAAGTATGTTGATGGCTGTCTAGCTCTGTGACCTTGCAACTGCACGCAATGAGGATACAGAGTGAGAGGGTCTGAGCGTCTGAGCTCACAGCCTGTTTTCACTTCCAATCTCAGAGATTTTCCTGGCAACCACATGGACTTACTCGCACATTCAACCAAAGTGGGCTAAGTAAAGTGGTGGGTACAGCACACTGCTATATTAATTATCCATTATACCTGCAAATCCTACCTGATCGCTGATTTGATGCTTTTACTCCTTTGTTCAACAGCGTTACTTCGCTGAAAGGCAAATTTAACTGTGAGATTATAAGGAGTTTTACCACACCTCTCTACACTGCATGTTTTTCTTCAATCTTATCTAACCATCTTTTACTCCCATCCTGTCACAGCTATTAATGACGTGGAGCAGACTGCCTTTTTAGCACTAACATGCTGTTTGTGCTCAGTGTTGTCCTACTGTGTCTTCACAGTCAAAGACGACATAAAAGCTCAGAAAACTACTGTTTCTACTTTTCTGTCAGAGCAAGATAGTAGGAGAGATTTTATTTCATCTTTTTTTGGGAGTTCAAAATACACTTAGGTGCACTAAAAAAGTGCTGTGTGTTTGTGTGGCTTCAGGCATGTGTGTCTGGTGTGCACGTGAAAGGGTAGAGCCATGGCAGAATCAGAATATTTCATTGGTAAGGAGATGTTTCTTTAAGAGTCATAGCTAAAGACAAAAAAACCAAAACAACAAAAAACAATTTGAGCCGTCTAATAATTTTCACTGAGATATCTGCGTGACCGCAGCACGTCTCCATCGCTACCCCAAATGAGTTGTGCTGCATCTACATGTAAAAAGAATGAAAAGGTTTGCAATTTATGCAAGATTTAATGAAGGTACCCACAGTAGATTTGGCATGCATAATCACAGCCTGACAACACATTTCCAACGAAATTACAGACTGAAGATGGGACAGACACATGCAGCTTTCATCTGTCATCTGCAACTTTATCAGCTATTTGAGCTGACAGATTTTAATAGAAATCCAACATTAATCGTCACTCATCGCTCTGTCGTCCTTGCAACATATTTGTTTTCAGTGTAATTAGATGTGTCAACCGGTTAAAGAATGTATCATAAAAGTGAAACAGACATGTGGGTGTGCGTCCAAAAATCACAGTGAAAAAAACTCCCGCTGCTGTTCCAGTCTTGGCAGAGAGGGAGTGTATTGTGCAAATCATGGTGAATATCAGCAAGGAAATGTCAACGCGTGGAGGAAACCTGCAGCTCAGAGTGTCCTTCCACTTCAGTGGAGGATCGGCAAACTCACAAATACCCACATGGCCACGGATATTTCTCAGCACTTCAGGACAATGCCATTTCTTGAGTGGTCTGACATAGTAAAAGGTAGAAAGAAAGAACTCTGTGGATCGAGATTTATTTTGAATCAGAGGAAGAAAAATGAATGAAAGGAGATGGGGTTTGTAGCTAACTTGAGGAACTAAAAAAAAGGCTGTTTCTGTGTGTGTCATGCAAGGAAGACAGTGGAGAGTGGTTCCTCGGATACACCCTAAAATCAATAGGTATATTACTTACAGCAGTCACACACACTCACACACACACACACATAGAGCAGTCAGCATGCATCAGCCTTATGAAAACAAGCTGTATCACATCAGTCACATCAATCCTTTGCTTTTTCTCTCTTGACCTTCACTCATTCCACCATTCGCTCTTTCATCTTTCCTCCCTCGCTCAGCACATCCATCCGTTCTTTCATCTATTCCTCCCTTCCCTCTAATCCATCCTTTCAAGCAGGCCTGCGTCTGCCATGTGTTCATCCTCTGATGAAAGGATGAGCTCAGTGTCTCCTGCCAATCAGAGAGCAGCAGGGAGCTTCCTAACACCATTTACATACGTGTCATGCAGACATTCCAGGAAGAGGTTTGTCAGGCTTTCTGTGACACACTGCCAAGGTGCGCTCGAACAAAGTTCATAAATGCCCGGCTCTACCTGAGGCCCTCCACAGTGACCAAGACTATAAGATGAATGTCAGGTCTCAAACGATGATAATCGCAAGATATAGTGTAAAAACAGAACAAAAACACGCAGAGCATGCCTTTCCTGAGACAGAAGTGCATGTACAGTATAAATATTGTAAATATGGAAAACTTTAAAGGAAAAAGGAAGATCAACAAAGTTAAAAAAAAAGAAAAGAAAAAAAGTCCCGAGGGAGTCATAAGCAAAAGTTTCTATGAATAGTCATGACAAAACAAGATGCCCTTGAATGTCCCTCAGACAGCAAACTAGTATCAGAAAAATTCCACAGCAGTGCTCTGTCCTCACACCGCCCCTCATATGTGTGTGTGCGTGCGTGTTTCCAAAGCAACGAGCTGGCGCCACAGAATCACAACAGGTGCGGAACACTCACGTTGGATGGAGGGGGGGTCAAAGGTTGGGATGTTGTCATGACAACACTTGTTAAACACAAACAAACTTTTTGTTCTTAAACCTCGAGAGAGAATCAAAGGTTTGGGAAGCGCTGCAGCTGATATGATCCATCGTGAGACTGAAGTGATGCGGACTCACGCAAGACGGGGGCTGTGGGTGTATGAACAACAGCTCATCATGTAGACAATGAAAGGAGGCCTGAACAATCAAGTTCAGTATCCTCTCTGTTGTTAGTACTCCCTCTTTTATGTCTGTTTTTAACATTTAAAAAATGTATTTGACTATAGTGGCTCTTAACGTCAAGCAAATGCAACTTCAGACAAAGAAAAACATGCAACTTTTTTGTGTGTTATTTATTTAACAAGAAAACAAAAAAAATATGTCGACAATACTAAGTACCCCATATGATTCAATAGCTTGTAGATCCACCATTTCTCCATCTCTTACATGAGCATGGAGGAATTTTAGCCCATCCCTCTTGACAACAATGTTTCAGTTCACTGAGGGTATTAAGTTATGCATATCTCTCCCAAAGCCCCACTGCAGCATTTAATTGACCATTGGTCAGATTTACTGCTTGAAGACACATGAGCCAGCGGCTGGTGAGTACCAGTTACACAAAGGCTCGAACTCAGATGTCTATCAGTTTCACCTCCATAGAAAAACAATGGAACATCCTGAACTCTCATCTGTTTTATGGTGCTCATGCAACCAGTGTTTATGCACACTCAAACTGGAAAGTTACATAGTGCCAGCTACGTAGCACCGCATAACTTCAGATCTGCTACTAGCCAAGAATAAAATGGGGCTTCTCCTGCTGGCACTGTGATCTCTTAACCTTTGGCTCCAACTGAACCGTATTACCAACTACATCTATTTTAAGATTTTACATATCTATTGATGGTATATTTAAGTTCAATTTGAGTGCTACTTGAAGAAAGGAAGTCCTTTTTTTGTTGAAATTTCTCTAAAATATATTAAGGCAAGTTTTTTACACAGACACTTGCCACTGAAAAACAGTAAAAAATGCTGATAGCTTGTCCAGGTTGCAGCACTTAAGGTAAACAGTATGTGCCCATAAGTCAGTTGGGTTGTGACCTAGATTTTGAATAAGTTATTCCAAAACATTAACTTTTTCACTTTTAAGCCATTCTGGTATTGATTTACTGGTGCTATTCAGATCATTGTCTTGTTGCATGACACAATTTCTACCATTTTCCTCTACAAAACACTAGTATATAAATGAATTCATGGTTGAATCAGTGACGACAAAATGCCCAGGTCCGTTGCAAAACAATCCCAACTCTTCCACTTTTACTGCCATGCTTGACAGTGGGTATGGGTATAATTCTTTTTTTATTTGTTTTCTTTGATTTCCTTGAAATGAAGTGCTTGGTTTTCACCAAACACAACATTTCACCAAAACATTGTTTGAGCATTAGGGACAAAAACAACAGCAACATGTGGTTTGGTTACATCTGTCCATAGCACGTTGTTTCAGAAGTAGTGAGGTTTGTTCAGATGATGTTTTGTGAATCTCAGTCATATTTACATGTTCTTTATAGACAGAGGAAAGCTTTCTCCTGACAAACTGTAGTTGTCAGTTTTTTTCTAATTGCACTGTTAAAGACTGTGACATTTAACATGGTCAGCATAGTGTAGGTCAAATGCATATTGATTAAAAAAAAAAAAAATGCATTGAACTTGATAGGGGATGACCACAGCATAGGTCAGTACCTAAAAGGGACAAATGTGTTTTAACACTTACTTTCACCCCTTTATGGAGGAGGTCATTGTCGTTTTTGACTTCTGGCTTTTCTGTGGAAAACATAAAGCATCAACAAGGATGCAAACACAATATTAGCCTTCATTTCTAGTTGTACCACGTATTAATGGTGCTGCTCCTCAGCGTGCAGCTGACAGGGACTCCTAAGCCTGTAAAGCTCTGATACTCATGTAACCTTAAAAACCAAAGGGACTTTAATCTGTGATGAGGCAGAAACACAAAGGTTGAGACACAATATTCTTCGACACAGACACATATCACAATATGTAATGTGTGAGAACACGTATTTTCAAGTCCAACACACAATAACCTCCATGAAATAACCATCCCTGTAAGGCGAGAGGCAAGAGCACTTGGAAACTCACCAGGGGAAAAAAGCCAGAGAAAAAAATAAAATAAAATCAGTAATTTCTGAAATTTAAAAAAAAAAGGTTTTTAGAGACTGACAAACAAAATGATAACAGAGGAGGAGGAAATATTTGTGAAGAAATGAGTGCTTTATCTGTAGTCTGTCAGGTCAAGAAGATCGTTACTGTGTGGATTATCA
Source organism: Zenarchopterus dispar (assembly GCA_028564865.1). Taxonomy (NCBI): domain Eukaryota; kingdom Metazoa; phylum Chordata; class Actinopteri; order Beloniformes; family Zenarchopteridae; genus Zenarchopterus; species Zenarchopterus dispar. The sequence continues at coordinate 12,475 of JAOWBL010069389.1, forward strand.
GATACAGGCAACATTTAACATTTACTCCCTTCATGTGCAGAGAAATGTTTGTACACCTTCCTGCATCTCTCTGCACACTTTTCAAGTGCTATGAATGATGTCAACAAAACAAGTTTAAAAGGTGCCTGCGTTGCTTAAAAATAAAACTATAACTCTAAATACTGAAAACACTGTTCTGCACAAACCGATGTCATAACACAACCAAAGCTGGAATCGCTCTTGAGGAGCTGAAAAAATAAACACAAGTGGACCTAAGGTGACCAGCCTAAGCATTCCTGTGCTTGTGAAAACATTTGACAGTAATTCAATACACAATACAGCATAGTGTTGGGCACATACCTGCCTTTGAAAAACAGCCCAGCTTTGATTCTTTGTTTTTAAACTAGAACTTTTTTAAAATTCAATATATCACATCATTCAACTCTTTCATGCAACAAAGCTCATGGTTTGTTCTATTCATTCATACTCATTCTTCCTTGGTCTATCTCTAATTGCTGAAGTCTACTTCCTTAAGATAAACTTTGGATGTATGATAGGAGGAACAATGAAAGCAAGTTCAAAATGTGTTAGTTCATATTAAAACTCATCCTTCCAGGACTAAAAGCATATCCAGCGTAAAATTGCCAAAAATTACAGCTCCTAAACTGGCCACCTGAAGCTGGCTTCAAAAATGTTAGCAGAAACAAACATGTCACTACAGAAAATGTTCCCATTTCGAAGACATTCACTGGCGGTCAATTGTGTTAAAACTCTCCTGCTTGAATTACTTTACTGTGTAGTTGTGTGTTACTATGGTCTTGGCTGTTTTAAGTAATAACTTATTAAACAAACATTCTGGTTCAAACAATTACTAGATGGAAAGCAGCATAAACACTGATTAGGGACCAAAACAATATGAATAGAAGACGTTTGGAGTCACAGATGTAGCACAAACTACAACAGCTGCAAAAGGAGGAACGTTCACAGCCTCTTGCCTGGATTGAGATACCTGTACAAACGGTCTTTTTATGCACTATAAAAAGTATATAAAGTTAAAGGTAGCGTATTTTGTATGTCACTATCACAAGGAAGAAATGAACTTTGCGTAGTAGGTGTGAATATAATCTGAACATGCATTACTTCTCTTAACATACTGCATTATAACAAGATGATTAGTGGTTTTAATCTGATCACTTTAGTGTACACAAACATGCAAAAGCTGTGACTTATATTAGCCTTTTAGAGGTTAAAAAACCATTTCTGCTTCATATGTATTTGTATAGTGTCTGTAGTGGATGTGTGGTTTCAGTTACACAAGTGTGTATATTTTTGTTTACAAAACTTGGTATTTGCATAAAACTGAACTGTGAGAGAAAATATTTCAGTCTAAGCTTTTGTAAATTCTCCAAACCGATGAGGCTCCATCAGCTGCATATTTTCAAACGCTTCGGGCGAATATTCATTTCTGGTCCTTAGCCCCTGACTTACGTGTGAGTCTATGCAAGTCAAAACTCCTGTTGTTGCAGTTAAGCAGGCCCGGTATGTGGAACGTGAGCATTTCCTGGTGTGGTTGGTGTGAGCGAGGTTGTACAGATGGTTCTGATTGGTTGAGGGGAATTACACATAACGCCAAGCCTTGCAGTGACCTGTTCTTCACCCAGCATAGTCTAAATACCATCAGCCAAGTGCGTCTTCATCTGTGCATCTGTTTCTACATGTGAGGGTGTGAGTGCGTTCATGTGTGTTTTACCATGTAATGAAGACACTTACATCAGCTGCTGAGTTAGCCCTTCTTTCTCTTCTTTCATTTCGTGAAGCTCGGCGGTGGTATGCTGCAGCTCCTCACTTAGCGCTGCTCACACAAACACACACATAGACAGATTTGAGTTTACGTGACATGGTGGAGATGTGGTTAAAGCTTACAAAAGCTAGCCTGGATATGAGAGGAATCCAGTGTAAACTCAGAGCAGGCAGAGACTGTTAGATTATATTATAATACAGTCAGTCCGCTCCACCTCAGAATTGTGTTTCTCTTCTGATTGTTGCACATACCAACGTCCTGCTCTCCACTTTGATCTCTTCTCCTCACACTTTGCTTTCTTATGTGCGCTTGTGAAAATCCTCCTTTTGGATTTTCACACTTCAGTCTTGGACTGTTGCGACAAGAACCTGTCAAAAGTCTCACATCCAACAGAAAGCCAGATGTTCTGTTGACCAACAAACACATCCATCCTAGATGATTATCATTCTAGTGATCTTGGCAGGTCACAAGAATAACCCAGAGCAAGAGTAGTTTAAATTATGATTTTATTTCTGTTATACACATGTCAGTATTTATGAATTTTAAATAAATAAATAAATGAATGAATGAAAAAAAAATCTGTAAATTGGTGGTAATATGAATGTCTGGAAACAAGGGTTTTTCTTTGTGTGCATATTGCGTTATAAATATACTCAGATTACTTCAAATTAACATGAGAAATGTCAGGATTTTTTTTTTGTCTGCATAATGGTTAGTACCATGATTTAGTAAAACCTTTATCCAATGGATATATATATGCATTTTAATGTTCCAGCAGATATTTTCATATGATGCATTAATGTGGTGGTGTGTGTCCTTCACCAGTCCTCCTTGACAGTCTAATCTCGTCAATTTTATTAATATCTGACTTCCTAATTCTGCCTAGGAGGACTAAACCACCAATGTGAAACACAAAAGTACAACACTGACAAAAAGACAAAACGTCAGGATTTAAGAGTGGTGGAAATATTGTGGAAAACAATACATTACATAACACTTTTATATTGACCTCATTGCCCCTTATCAGACAAGCAGAACATTATTATTATTTGACACATATTACCAAATGTAAAATTTCATATATGCAGTCATTTCCATCCACAAATACTCAGTTTTAACCCATGAAAAATACGGCAAAATAGTTTCGCCAATAAAGCTCTTTGCACACCATTAGAATTCTCTCCAAGTGTGTGTGTGTGTGTGTGTGTGTGTGTGTGTGTGTGTGTGTGTGTGTGTGTGTGTGTGTGTGTGTGTGTGTGTTGTGTATTGAGAGAGTTGTCTGTGAGGGTCCTTGTGCAGCGGGGCACAGTGGCTGTGGCCCTGGAGAGCTCTCAAAAGATCAAGCAATGTCAGCTTGACATTCTCTTCCCCCAACTCTTTGTTTTCCTCGCTTTACCTCACTGGTTTTCACTCTTTCATTCTTCTCTTTTTTTTCTTCATCTTCCTCTCTTTCGACAACTCTATTTTCCTTTCTATCTCTTACCCTCTCACTTGGCTCCCTCGTCTTGCCTTTCTCTCACTCTCTTTTTCTCTGCAGGAAGAGGGGAGTGTAGGAGGTCCTTCGCAAACCGGCAGTACACCGATAATTGCTTTCTGGTCACTGTGACATGACAAGGTCTGCCAGGGTAAAGCAGCATGCACACTCAAACTCACTCAGTCACTCACTCAAACGCAGACACGCACACACACACACACACACACACACAAAAACACATGAATGCAGGAATAAAAAAACACTTGCACAAAGGTGCACAAACAGCAGAAAACACACTCACAGATACACAGAGCACAGTCATGTCCAAACAGCAGTAGCTGGAGAAATACTTGATGCTGCAGGAAGAGTTTGCTGTGAAAGCAAACCAGTCTGTGTGACTTTCCCTGAAGAAGTTTTACAAAGCATCACAGTGCTAACAAACAGAAACACGTGGTGACATGGTGTCTGCAAATATAGCCAAAACTATGTTTCACGCAAAGCTCTAAAAGAATCTAAGCTGAACCAAAATACTGGTGAAGACCTGGCAAGGGAAGACAATAGATGAACACTTCAAATGTTTAGAACAAACTACCAATCAACGTAATTAGATGAACTTTTGAAATCTTGAAATAAAACTGTTTGAAAGTAACCAAAACAAAGAATAAAAAATGTTGGGAGCTAGATGTGGTAACTGTCTGAAGAATTCAACAAATTTATGAAGAAAAGAAAACAGGAGGCTGAGGCAGATGCCTTAAGTCCAGACTGACTTTTATTCAAAAAACGGTTACTTTAGCAATTACTACTTCATTCATGTATCATGCAGGTTCTGATGTCGGCCTCCAAGCCAGGGACTCACAGTTCGTACAAGACAGTTAAGTCTCTGTATCTGAAATTCTGAAATATACTCTTTCAGCATATTGTATTACTTAGTTAACTATACTCTTCACTAAAACAGATTAAAGGAACAACATTTCCGTAATTCACAAAAGTTGTTTGCAAACCTGCTCTCACACAAACAAACAAACAAGCAAAAAATAAAGTAAAATAAATAACACATACATGCCAGGTCCTTCCAACCATGGTAGGGTTTATAAACAGAGTGAGGGTATATGATATGGACAAGTGACAGTCAACTAGACTTCCAGACTGCACCCACCTTTACACTAACCCATAAACACACACACACACACACACACACACACACACACACACACACACACACACACACACACACACACACACACATATACTGCTACACCCTGGAATTTTCATGAGCGTCTACATTACTATAATATCACATTCTCAAGTTTGTGGGGACGACCAGTTTTTGGGTGTCTGCCTAGTTTGTTATGTGTAATAAAATTACATCAACTTCTAAACCACAGGAACTCCGTGGAAAAAAATGTAATGGGAGACTTGGAGTCTCAAGTGTCACTGTCTCAGCCTCAAGATCATTCTTTCTTAACAACCATACTCAGGAATTTACTATTCTGTCAGAAATTTTTTTTTAAAATCCATGCAGAATGTCCTCAATGCCACAGTTCTACAATTATGACTTCTTATACTTTAATTTAAGATAGTTATTATAATTTGATTTCTTTCTTTTTAATCCCAAGCAAATACCAACATCTCTGCCTAATTTGTTGAATTTACAAAACCAGAGGCAGACATGTGGAGACAGTCCTGGACAGGGTGGCGTTACGCAGGAAATCTCTTTTGCTAAGCTTTACTGCATCTGTGAGAAATATATTTTATGGTTTTATGACGCTGTCGTTATGAACCAACACACACATACACAAAGCTGGTTTCCAGGGAAGCAGATAACGTATACAGTAGTTTTCGGATGGCCCAGGTTGCTGGCAGATTGCTGTGGTTCATAGATCGGTCAAACACACCCATATGCATGCAACACGCGCACACACACACGCACACACAGGTTTAGTCACTATGTTTCTGTCTGATCTTGTGCCCCCCCCCCCCCCCCCCCCCCCTCTTTTGAAGTGTTGAATGAAAATTCTCACACTCTCAAACTTCAATCACCTTTACATGAAGTTGAGCAAGCTGTGTGCTGACAAAAAAGAAGGAATCAAATTACAGCTATCTTGGCTATCTTCCTCCAGCCTCATCACATGGCTTCGTCTCTGTAAAATTCCACACCCTTCCACGTTTATCTTTTATCTCCTCTCTCTTTTCCTCCACCTAACCATAAATCAACCTCATCCGCCCACATTATGCAACCAAAGATGACTGACAAACAGGTAGCTAACGCCAGTATCAGCTTGAAGGGAATTTTATTTTATCTGACATATATTTTGTTTTAATAGTACTGCAAGCTGAGGGTCAGAACACGACGGTTATGGCATTCTCTACTGATGCACAGAGCCAGGTATTGAAAGGATCAGAATGATCAATTATAAATTCTGAAAGAAAAAAGCAAAAAGGAGTTAAAGCCTCTGATTCATCATACTTTATTACTTTCTCATGTTACTGAATTGAATTCCATATTTTTTTATTAATCGCTTAAAGAAAATTATAATGTTACAGTAAAACATCAGTCATTCAGGATTATAACGTCACTATAAAAGGTTATTGTTGAAGAGGAAACCTTGTTTATCAGTTTGTTCAGTTTTTGAGTCTCGGCTTTGACTGTTGCCCCAACACATGATAAAACCACACTCTGCACTAGTTCCTTATAAAAGATATTTTATATCCTGCTGCAAATTTTGAAGAACCTAAGCTTGGTAAAGAAATATGCACTGCAACCTCTTCTGGCCACCGTTAACACGTCCCTCTACAGTCATCTAAGCATTTTTAGAGATAGGAAGATGGAGTTTTACTGGAAATCTGAGATGTAAAGAGTGAAGAGAAATGGCAGGGTAGAGTCCGTACGGTGCTCCTGTGTTGCTGACCGCTCACTCAGACACACAAGCCTTCACTTTCACAGTCTGTTGTGAATTGGTCAATAATCCAAGCAATTTTAGAGGCATCCATCTGTGTTTTCTCTAGTTTCTCACTCCATGTCTCATAGCAGTTCAAGCTAAATTGTTTGAAACAAAGTAGGAGAATACAAAGAACATGATACTCTGAGTGGTGTCTGCTTTTTCAAGACCAGAGTGAAGCAGGCTGATGGCGGCATCTTCAACTCCAAAGCCGTCATGATATAAAACTGTTTTGGGCCCCAAAAGATCTGGGTCTGCTTGATTAGGCTACTCAGTAACAGTCTCTTCAGGACGTTCATGATCTAGGATGTCAGGACTTCATCTAGTATCATCAAGGGCAAATGGGTGAAAACATTTAGGTACTGGAACAAGAGATGATGTCCATCCAAGCATGAAAACTTTTGTTGGCCCAGGCTGAAGTGGTGCTATAGAGTTTCACACAGCCGGCGTGCCCCAACTTTTAGGACATGAGAACTGGCACTATCTGGACCAGCAGCCTAGTTCCAGTTCAGTTTCTCCATCTGCTTCTTCACCTGACAAGAGACAGACAAGTAGAAGGGAAAGGCAGGAGGGTTGCATGTTTCCTGAGATGAAGGGGCATGATAATTGGGCTGTATGAAGAGCCATGACTGAGGTCCAAGACGAGGCTGTAAAGAAGGACTGGGTCTCAGGAAGGTGTGAGATTTGTGTGGCTGGGGACAAAAGAAGATGATGGTGCGCTTCCTCCCGAGCTAAACATGATGAGCTAAATAGAAAAATGTGTTCAGTTAATTGGCTCTGCCCAGGCTTCCATCAGTTTGATCCTCCGTCTTTTTGAAGTTTTTCATCCCTGACAGAACATCACACACATTGTTCTCAGCAGTGCTTGCTCTCCAGTTTATTCACACCTCTTTTTCTCTTTTAGTTGTTTCGTTCCTTTATCACTCTATGTCTCTCTCCCTGAAGGATTTTTTTCTTGTTCGGCAACACTTTCAGGTCACTGCTGATCCAGCTTGTTTTTGGGTAAGCACCACTCTGTTCTGGCAGGGATGGTGTTTTCCCACACAGACGTTTATGTACTCTGTCACACACTCAGACATGGCGTTGATGACGCACAGAGTGCATCCCAGTCTGTAGCCTCACTGTGCTCCTGCAGAGTTTCTGTAACTTCCTGTGACCACTTCCTCATGGATCATTTAGTCACAGATTGCCTCTGAACAATGGAAACAGAGGCGAGAAGTACCAGATTATCATCTGCTCTGCCAAGTGGACAGTGGGCAGATGAGTTGTGTGGATCTTTAACATGTGCAGAGTGTTTTATTTTCAATCGAGCATTTAATTTTCTCCAGTGGGACAACTGACACTGTTGAAAAGTTGCAGGTAGTGGAGTCAGGAATATGTTCTTTTAATCACATTTCTGCAAAAACCATAATAGTGCGCTTCAGATACCCCCCGGGTCTCTTCATCAGCTCTCCAAACTGGCTCATTTTATTTACCCCTAGCTTCAGGAAAGAGACACCAGCAAACACAAATACACCACGTGTTTGTGTTTGCTGGTGTCTCTTTCCTAAAGTCTGACCCCCCCCCCCCCCCCCCCCCCCCCCCCCCCCCCCCCCCCCCCCCCCCCCCCCCCCCCCC